>JANHFO010005869.1:217551-232570 GCA_032468095.1 Pareas carinatus | reverse complement strand
GGTATGTTTGGAAATATCTGTTAGGTATGTAAAGTTTTAAACTTTTGTAATTTTTGTAAAACCAATAAAGTATTTAATAAAAAAAATAAAAAAAATAAATTGTTCTCTGCATTAATGATTCTTTTTTTATTTTTTTGTTTCTATTTCTGTTTGTTTTTGTATTTTGCTATTTTGGGGTATGTTTCCTATTTATATTAAGGTACTTTAAAAAATAGAAACAGGTTAAAGAATTTGAATTAGTTCAATTTAAGTTAAAAAATTAACTAAAAAAATTAAAAAATGCACGCTGCATTTTAAGTTAGGCTTTATATAAAGACCATGATGTGTAAACCCACTGAGTCCAATAAGTTACATAACTGATGGTATCCCAAGTATCATCTGCAATTCTGGATCTTAATTTTGACTCAAAAATAAGAGACTTGCCAGCTTTTATCATGATTAAAAATTCCTGAAGATTTGAAAGGGATTCTTTGTAGAATACTGATATATGGATGAATAACTTCCCATTGAATATTAAAACAGCTGCATCTTTTACAAATGCACTATTGGAAGACCTGTAAGACCAGGTTAAGGACAGATTGCTATGGATAAAAACTCTTTCTCTATAGTTGATAAGAGTCGGCAAATTGATGGCAAGTAATCAAACCCTCTTTTGCTCAGGAATATGAAGTGATTGTATGTGTGTGTGTGTATAGGAAGACAGCAAGGATTATTTTCTTAGCTCCTGCATGTTTCAAAGCCCTTCTTTTCAAATTATTTGCCCAACTTTCATTATTTACCTTAGGAAAAATTTGGAAAGATAATTTAAATTCCCAAATACTATTTTATCCACAATGTTTCTCATACCAAATAAAAGTTGACAAAGGACATATCCCTCTTGCTTGGGTCTAATTTTTGTAAAATTAGCATAAACAGACTTACTCCAAAGTAAAATTTACCGATTTCAAGTAGGCTAGTTTCCGAGGAAGATTTCTGGCAAAAGGAAAGGATTTCAGAGAAAAGATGGAGAAGGTCCCAAGGGCTGATTTCAGAAAATGAGCTTTTCAGGAGTTGGGAAGCCAACAGTGAACTCATGACATAGTTTGGCAAGCCCCTGTCACTTGTCTCTTTCCATTAGCTGGATCTTTCTTCATTCTTTGGCAACACAAAATTTCATTTGCTTGTAAGATAGTAGGAAAACAGCAGAAGAATATGATTGATATGGAGAATGAATTACAGGCTTTGCGTTAATCTGGAGTGGCTTCATCCTGCTATCTGGATTCCTAACATCCTATCCTAACTACTAAACTCCATCTTGCCTTTGTCACCACAGCAATCCTTTAAATCAGTCTCTTGTTGCATTTTCCCATTAGTGTTAAGTAAAGCCAAGAATACTTGATAGGGTTCTCATATCACATTCACCAGTGGTTTGTTTAACTGCATTTTGGGGAATAAATTAAATTAACTGCATATATTTGTCATGCTAAAGCATGATTCCCAAACTAGAATGGCCAAATTCACAGGTTCCATTAGGTCAAAATAAAACAAAAATTGAAAAGAGTGCTGGGTCATATAAAGAACAGGCTCAAGGATCATTGCAACAACTCTTTATTGAACAAGGTAAGAGTCCAACACACTACAATAGGCTGGCCGGCTGGCATTGTTCCTTATACCATTTGAGAACAATGCCAGCCAATCAGCCTCCTGTGATTTCCTGCCGTTGAAGGGTGGGGTGGAGTCGGCTAGGGCCGACCAGAGTGGAAACGTCCACTCTGACTTCACAACATCCCTCCCCTCCTGATTGGTTGCCATCAAGTGGTGAAATCGCTGAGGCAGGCGGGGCACCTCTGGCTCCAACCAGACCTGTGTGGTTCAGTTGGAGCCTGGGTGTCGACCTGGGGTCTGTCGGGGAGTCTGCTCCTGTAGGGGCCACTCCTTCGGCTGCGGGAAACAGCGCTTGGGAACAACCAGGTGTGGCTGCCACCCTTGGAGTTCGTGGGTGCTGTTTGAGGCATCCGGGGCCTTCCTTCTCTTCTGCTATGTCCCCCGTTTCCTTCAGTTTTTGTTTAACTGCAGGTTGAAGGGGTTACATGTTACCTTCGGTTTTGGTAGGCCCAACTCCCATGCGGCTTCGTAATTGATCTACGTGCTTGCACCACAGTTTCCCATCCCCTGTTAGTATGGTGTAGGGCTTGGGGCCTGTGGTTTGTTCTATTACTCCCTCTACCCATTTCTGCCCCTTTCCGTAGTTCCTTGCATATACCCTTTCCCCCAGATTAAAACTGCGGCCTGTCCCGCTGTTCTTTCCCAGGGTCCTTACTTGGTTATACGTGGGATGTAACCTGTCTAGTGTAGACCGCGGTCTCCTCTTGAGTAGGAGTTCCGCCGGGCAGCGTCCTGTGGTCGCATGTGTGGTTAGGTGCTACCAGACCAGGAATCTGTTTATTTTGGTCTGCCAGTCTCCCTGTTGCATGCGGCTTAAGGCCTCTTTAATTGACCGGACAGCTCTCTCGGCTTGTCCGTTGGCAGCTGGGTGGAACGGCGCCATGAAGGCATGTCGGATCCCCCAGTCTGCCAGAAATTGTTCGAATTGGGTCGAGGTTAGTTGTGGGCCATTATCAGAGACTACCACGTCAGGTAACTTGTGCGTTGTAAAAAGCTTTTCGAGTGCCCTGATTGTTGCCTGTGCGGTCATGATGAGCATGTTGATGACCTCGCTCCACTTGGAATAGGCATCTACTACCACCATGAAAGTTAGCCCCCTGAATGGGCCTGCAAAGTCTATATGCAGGTGGCTCCATGAGTTGTTGGGCCTTTCCCATTCCCCGGTCGTATCCCTGGGTAGTGCTGGCTGGGATTCCTGGCAGGCCTGGCATGTCCCCACTGTCCTTTGTATGTCCTTGTCTAGTTTTGGCCACCATACATAACTCCTCTCTAGGGGCTTCATCCTCCCCACCCCTGGGTGCCCTTCATGCAATGTGTGCAGGACTTGATCTCTCACGTCTTCCGGAATTACTACCCTGTTGACCCATAGTAAGTAACCCCCCTGTTCGGAGAGTTCCGCCTGTTTACGTTTGAATGATGTAAAGTGTTCCCATGTGTGTCCCCAGGTCACCCTTTCCAAACTCAATTTAGAACAGTTTGCAAGGTTTTGTCCTTCTGTGTTGATCGTGCAACGGGCATCGATGTCATTAACATCGAATTTGTGAGGTCGAGTAGCAGTACGGGCTGGTCTTGTGGGTGGTCGTCTGGAATGTCAGGGAGGGGGCATTGGCTCAGGGCGTCTGCATGCGAGATTGCTGGGCCTGGGTGGTGGGTTAGCTCGTAATTGTAAGCGGCTAAGAAGATGGTCCACCTGGTGAACCTGGGTGAGAGTGCTTGTGGGGTGAGTCTGTCTCCTGCTAATAATCCTAGTAGGAGCTTGTGGTCTGTGATTAGCTGGAACCTTCTCTCAAATAAGTATTCATGGAACTTTTTTATTCCAGCTACGAGGGCGAGTGCCTCCTTGTCTAGCTGTCTAAATTCCTTTCTGCTGGTGTGAGTGTCCTAGAGTAGAATGCAATGAGGGCTTCCGTGCTGTTGAGCAGCTTATGGCTTAGGACCGCCCATTCCATATGGGGATGCATCTGCTGCTAGGCTGACTGGGAGGGTTGTGTTGAACCTCACTAGCAGGGAGTTTTCTGCGAGGAGTGCCTTGACGTCTTGGAAGGCCTTCTGTTTCCGTGTCCCCCATTCCCACACCTTGCCTTTCATGAGGAGTTTGTGCAATGGGTCTGCTAGGGTTGCCTTCCCTTTCAGGAAGTTCCCATAAACATTTAATAAGCCCAGGAAGGCCTGCAACTCTGTCTTGTTTTGGGGGGTCGGGGCTTCCCTAATTGCCCTGACTTTGCCATGGGTGGGGTGTATTCCCTGCCCATCTATTCTGTAACCGAGGAACTCGACTTCGGTTACTCCTATGGGGCATTTGTCTCATTTTACCCTGAGACCTGCCTCTCTGAATTTGGACAAGACTAGTTTTAGTCTCTCGTGTAATTCATTGGTGTTTGATGCCGTGATCAGGACGTCGTCAAAATAGGAGGCCACCCCCAGGATCCTGTGAGTTCCTGCCGTTGAGGGACGGGGTGTAGTCGGCTGGGGTGAATCAGAGTGGAAACTTTCTCTCTGACTCCACAACACTCTCTCTATATATTGATCAGCAAAAACAAGAGTGACAGTTTATTTGGGATCTACATCCAACCCTGTTGATATGATTTTCAATGATAGAAACTGCATGAAAAGCAATACAGTAGTGAATGATATTGATGAAAACGTATTATGTATATGTAAGTATGCATGTGTGTATATTTCTTATCTCAGGCCTTTAATTTCTTTTGCTTAATATTATTTTCTTACTTTGCGTACCTTGCAAAGTGTTGCTTGTTCTTCAGGTGAATAGTTTGATGGATGTGTGTGTGTGTGTGTATAGAGATATACAGAACAGTATACAGAACCTTCATCTAAGAAGGTTCATTCTTTTTGTCATTATGTTAAAATAAATGTTTACAAGGCTGTAAGTGCTCTTTCTGTAAGGAAGTCTTTATAGGCAAGTCTTGCAAATTTAGTTAGACTCACCACTCATTATTTGTCCTATTGATTCCCCCCTAGAATTAGTTCTTGTGGATTGACAAATACAGACCTCCAGATATCTAAAAGGGCCTCAGGTGCATTTAACTTAACAAAGTAGTCACTTCTGTGTCATTTAGATTGTAATTAAATCTATTTTATCCAACCATTCAATTATATTCCTAAAGTATCTCAGAAAAAGAAAGTAATTAACATATAAAAATTAATAGAATAAAATAGCAATAAACCAAAGAAGCCAATGAAATCCAAGAGCAGATTGCTAACTTAGAAATTACAGATCATCTCTTTAACTTGGAATAAAAGCTACAATCTCAATTTTTATTCATGTTGCCTACAAAATTCTGTTAAAAAGAAAAGAAAGAACATTTTTGAAAGGCCAGGGACCTGTCTACCCAGAAATTCCCAACTGTCACATAAAGTAAAAAATTAAGGTGACAGAGATCATTTGATCTAATTTCCAATACAAGCTGCTTCAGGTATAAATTTATTTGGAGAGTGAGTCCAAATGGAGTAATTGAAATAGGTCACTCTTATTACAGAAATGGACACTGGATTCAATTCAATCTAAAAACCCAGGGCACGGAATACCACACTGACTTATATAAGGCAGAATTAATTACTAATAAAGATGAAAAAATTTGGGCTAGCAAAGATCAACATATTTCTGTGGGTTACAAATGTCAAAGTCAAGTAGAAATGAATTGTATTTGATACTCACAAAGCCTTCGAATTGGAAGAGCCCAAAATTACAGTTTGTAAATATTTCAATATATATTTATATGGCATGGATTTGTGGTACTCCAAATAGTTGTGTTATCTGTTAAGCTCACAGTAGTTTCCATAGATGGAATACACAGAATGTTATGTTTAGATTGACATATTTAATAAACTTTTGACTTGAGCAAGGGAAAGAGAAGGAGATTCATTTAGTCACTGGTGGCCAGATCTAGTTTTCTACTCCATGCTCCTCTTTGGAAATTTAAGATTCCATTCAGCTCCACAGCATCTCATATTTAAGCTTGGACATTTTACACCGAGAGTTAAAATAATAGCCATCTCCTGCCACTTCTGGTGTTTTTAAAATATTAAAATTCAGAAATGGGGGTTAATAGTCATGTATTGAATTGTATTTTCCAGTTGTCCTTTCAAGATCCAAATTCGAGGATGTTTATGGATTCACAGGGATTAATCATTTCTCTTACAGCAGAAAGAGAAAGAGAAGAGCTGTTAATATCCATGCCTGTTATTCCTGATCTAGAAATTACACCCTAAGCAGACATAAAGCAACATACTACATGAGTGTTGTAGCAGTGTGGCTTGCAACTCATACATTCACTTAGCATTCTTCCTGATTGCCTAGTGAACTCCTAGTCATAGACCTGAACTCTGGACCAGCACCTTTATTTTGACTCAACCATGGATATAACTTTTGGTTTTTACAAGTTCCTTTCCTTACAATATGCTTCCTTCTTGATTCACAGCAAACAGACTGGCTGCTTGTCATCCTTTGGAAGTCATAACCATTCTGCTTGAAACAGGAAGATCAGATGGTACAAATTGTCCAGATAGTGTCATTTATTCCATCAAAGTTTTTAGTAGTTACAGAATGGGCAATGTGGCCTCTATGTCATGTCTACACTTACTGCTTAGAAAATTCTTGCCTTCCTTTTGTAGATAAATTAACTTCTAATGTACATTTACTTTCCAAGATTCTCATTTGTGCTTTGCATTCTAGTTCCATTTTAAAGACAGAGTCAGATTTATTGCTAAACTGGCTGATGAATATTAAACTGAGCGAAATGGGAATATGTTTTTGCAAATGGAAAGAACTCAGGATTTGTTGTAGGAATGTTCAATTATCCCATTTTCTTCTGAATTTCATTGTCAGGTCAGCATCTTGCATATTTATGGGAATAGACTACAAGCAGTAGGGAATTAACATTTGTCTCTGTTCAAAAATCTGTTTAGAAATACAAGTTTGTGAGTGTTGTATATGAAAAAGAACTTATTTTGCTGAAAAAGCAAGAGGCGGTTATTTTGTAAACAATAGCTTACATCAAGGAATTTTATACTTATAAAACTTGCATTATTCTTTGCGCAATAAAGAACATGGAAATTTTTATTCTAGCATTTTAAAAACGATTTCTGAGGCAATTTATGCTAATGGATATGTTCATTACAGAAGTTACATAAAAGTACCCCTGAAGATTTGATAAATGTGAAGAGAGTGGTGCAGATTTTTAATGGGTTTTCTGAAAAATATTAAATAAAAGTAAGGTGGGATATGGTAGTCTTTGGGGTTTGAAGAACAACAGGCAAGAAAATGGACCAGACTTATATTAATCTGAAAAATTTCAGTTAGAAATGGTACATGTCCTTTAGGCAAGAAACATTAGATGTGGACTCAGTATTTTCATCCTACAACGCCTTTTGCTTTCTTCAGGAAGGAGTAGATCAAGGCATTCATGACAGCCACCTAGCAAATTTGGTTTTATTGCTATACAGCTACATTCTATTATTTTGCAACAAAAATTTGAAGTTGTTATTTGTCTGAAGTCCAGAATAATTTGGGGACATGTCTTGGGTCAAAATATTGATACAGTCAATACTCTTTCTCTAGTGCACAAGCCTATATTCTATTAAATCTTTAACTCAGCTTTAACAAGTGGTATAGAGGGCGTTCTGCTCTTAAAATGTTGCTGATACTTTAATCATACAGTTTGCTTAGTGCTGATATGCCTGAAATCCACAAGAGAAATTGTAAGATTTCTCTAGCAGAATACAAAGATATCCCGAGTAGATTTGCATAGTCTTATTTCTCTACCACTTGCTGAAAAACTTTCATTTTCTATAAGGCTGCAAACATTTCATCTATATCTGAACTAAAGATGGATATTGTCAGGGCACCCCTTGCTTATAACCAATGTAGGCCACGAGCAGTTTCCTTGGTTGCAAGGATGGTGTGCAGAACAAAAGTGCCTGTACTAGAAAGTAGCAGTGTAAGCCAGTATTACACAAACACAGACTGCAGTGAAGTATAAAATGCCTTTATACTCAGAATAGCCAAACACAGCCCAATCTCAAAGTCAACAGTCCAGTTATCAAAACACAGTCAGGCAGTCCTTCTACTAACCAAGTTAGTGAGTTGTTTTTGCAGTATCTTCACCAACAAAGTTGGCCATCAATAAACAGCAATACAGGAACCAAAACAGCAACGGAGATCACCAAACAAGAGTCACCAAGAGAGAGAGTGAGTGAATTCAAGTCTGCTGCTTATATACTCTAGGTCCTGGTCTAATTGCCATGGGTGTGGCTCAGCTTGGTTCAGCTGGTCAGCCATTCAGTAAACCAACCTGTAGGGTTTTTAAAGGAATCACAACCCGTATAACCCTAACAGATACAATGAGCCTTACCAGAAAGTTCCAAAGTTAGACACTGCCACTGGAAAGGTTCTGTGTATTAACATGCATCTTGAACACACAAGCCACATGGAGTGGGAAAAGTGATTCAGGGTTTCAGAATTAAGTACTTCAAACCACAAATATTACTAGCCTATCTCTATTTTCCATCCCAAACAAGAAGGCTGCTGTGGATTTAAACTGTTCCTAGAAAATGACAGTGGTCTGTGTGAACAGCAAAATGAAACTGAATCCTGGTTAATCAGAAGTACAATTACCCAGCAGCACTGGCCTGGAATCAAGGTGTTGATTATTAAAAATGAAGGTGTAGAATCTGGGAGCTCTTGAATCTACTTGTTTAGAATTTGGCTATCATCAAACTCACTTTTGTGCAATGGAGCAAGGCAGGGTAACTCTGCCCACTAACATGGCAAGAGTAATATATGCTTTCTTTAACACACGTAGCCTGCTATAATGTCCTTTATAGGGGGCTGCTTTTAAACACCTTTTGAAAATTGAATTTCTGGTTCAGCCTGGCTGCATACAGGAAAGGTAATGTTGTTTCAACAGCTGCATGGCTTCCTAGGTGTTTCATTTCAACTTAAATTGCTGCTGATAATTAAGGCCCTGAATGGTTTAGGTTCAGGCCATATCAAGATCTCCCACATCTTCAAGGAATTCAGATTGTTGGAACAGCTCCAGAAGCAACCTCACTTAAGCTGGGTCTAGAGAGAGAACATTCTGGAGAACCAGATCTGGGCTTTAGGACTCCCTTCCAAGGAAAGTCATTTCCTGAATGACAATTCAGAAAGCTATTTTCCAAGCAATTTCAATTTTACATTTTAACCTGCCTGTTGTGTTATTTTCATGAATATTTTTCATTCATGTTACGACAGGCTTTTCTTTAAATGTTAAATCTGATTGTTTGCAAACTATGATTATTGATATTATTAAATCATAAATTAACTCCTAGGGTGTACCTTAGCTCCCTGTCTGCCTAACTTCACTATATAAAGTAAAAACAGCTGCAAAACGATGTGCAAAGTGAACAAACCCTCCTCACATTTAAATAATGTATTGGGGTTGCATGCATTTGTCCTCTGCCCCCTGATGTTTCCGAGTCCAACTTTCCCAAATCAAGTGCAATCCCAATCCAAGAAAGACTTGTGTAGTTTTGTCAGTACAACCATTTCGGTACATTAAGCGTTATCTAATTGTATATTACTTGGATTGTTCAAGTCCATTCCAATTCCTCTGAGTTTGTTTCAGGGAATTGGTATAATCTCCAGAGAAGATTTTGCAAACATTATTCTGAACTCTATAGGAGAAAAGGGTGGATGGATGGGCCAGGAAGTTCTCTTATGTTATCAGATGTCCTTTTATCTATACAGATGAAGTCCATTTCAGCTTGCATTCTGAGTTAAGTGTCTTGTCCGTATCATCCTTCAGAACATCTGCAGTATATTTTATGGTGGAAAAAAAGATATTCTCTGCAGCTCACAAAACAAATTATACTACATTCATGGAAAATAAATACTTAAACAGTGCAATCAAGTGTCACAGTTTTAGGTCTCATTTCTTTTCTAGGTTGCAATGTTTATCATTAGCGCCTTGTCACCAATTTGCAAGGCTTCCCTTGGAGGAATTCAAAAAGCAAGTTATTGTTCTTTGGGATGGTGCTAGAAAGAGAGAGATCCCTTGGTTCCTGTTCTTGAAGATGGTCATGCAAATATCTAAAGAGAAAACAAGTCTTAATATCCCTATTTATTTAGCCTTCAAAATAGTCTTTTGACTCCTGGTGACTATCTGGACAAGTCACTGCAGTTTGCTTGGCAACATTTTCAGAAGCATCTTGCCCTTGCCTCCCTCCTTCCCAGGTCTGAGACAGAGTGACTGGCCCAAGATCACCCAATTAGGTACCCAAAGAAACACTAGAACTCACAGTCCCCTGGTTTATGGCCGGGTGCCTTTACAACAACATCAAATTGGCTCTCATCCCTCAATATGATGTTTATAAAATAATTTTGGATTGCTAGACATTCTTTTATGACAAGCCAAGTTCATCGTCTAGCCAACGATGGAGTAAAAATGCATAGTCTGTATAATCCAAGAAAGTCTTAAATTCTTAGCATCCTCGGACAATCATGGTTTTTATACTCCTTTTTAAAGTTTATTCTGTCTTATATTTATATTATTATTGTATACACATCTTTTCACTTTCTACTCTAATAGTTGCACATATATTTGCACAAATATACATAAAAGTAATTCTGCACATTAGAATGTGAACATGTTGTTTTTGCTCTTCTCTTTCCAGCAAAAGTTAACCTTTAGGGTTTCAGCTGGGAAGAGACGGGTTAAACATTTTTCCTTCCTGAAGGGAAGCTGAGCTGTATAAAATCTGCAAATATAAACAATTGTTTCAAGTTACGCTGTTGCCATTGTTTAAGTAACTATAATGCACAACTAGCTTAAAAAAAAGCAAGTATTATTAAATTCCCACTGGCAGTAATTATACAGGAAACTTGCGGGAGACCATTTGCACAAAATAAATAGAAAATGCGATGTGCTATTTTTATAATCAATAGATATAACAATAGCAACACAGTCATGTCAGTGCATGGGAACAATCCTTCTTAGCCCTGAAAATCTTAAACCTAAGCCTTTTCACATGTTAGGAATTAGACCAAACGCATTTTTAAAGTATGAAATGATCTTGAATGTTGTTATCTATAAACATGCTAGAGCAAAAGATATACTCTGGAACATATACATATTTTCTAATTACAATTATCGACGAAATCTCAAATTCGGGTTCTGCATCGGTGGCACCCATTCCTGGACCAAAAGGCTCTGTCCATGGTTACTCATGTCCTTAGGATCTCGAGACTGCATTGCTCCAACACGCACTGTATGGGGTTGTCTTTGAAGAGCATTTGAAAACTTCAGCTGGTGTAGACTGCAACGGCACGAACAGTTAATGGCATCCGTTATTTAGCACATGTAACACCACTGTTGTGCAAGCTTCCAGTGTCCTTCCAGTGTAATTCAAGTACACTGGTGCCTACGAGTGCAATGCAAGGTGACCTTTAAAGCCTTCTATGGTTTGAGATCACATTACTTACAGCACGTTTGCTCTCCAAATATCTCTACCTGTCCTACCCGGGGGGGGGGCATGCTCAGGATCCCAGCAGCTATGGACCGATGGGTCTCAGAAAGCCTTTCTTGCCGTGGCTCTTGCCCTTTGGAACATCACACTCTAGCTGAAATCAGACACATTTTTTAATCTAAGATATTCTTTCTATAAGCAGGAAGACTTCTATAGAAAGCGTCTCCTAATCGAAAAGACAAGGAAGTTGACCAAAACTTTATGCCTTTCCAACCTCAAAAGGTCACGGGGAGGATTGGTGAATTGTCAAGAAACTCAAGAATTCTTAAATTAAAAACAGAATGAAGTTAACACAATGCATATTTTGACCTTTCTTCTTTGCTCTCTTTACTGCTACCCTGTAGCATTTAGTCACTTTCAATTCTAGTTTTAGAAGGAAAAGTTCTAATTTCTCTGTGCAGTTTCCTTATTTGTTCTTTCTCTTTTTTAAAAAAAAAAAGCATTTCCAAACACTTTATTTCTTTTGTTAGAAGGTATTAAAACTTATTTTAAATTCTTTACATGCAATTAGAATTATCAAGGATTTACCCCAAATTAGGAAGGACAGATTGCCTTCACAGAGGTTCCAAGTCCTGTTTTATCCCAAATCACTTGATGTTGGATTTTTGTAATTAACCTTTGACCTCATTATGACACTTCGAGACGAGAATACTGACGTTATGATGACATTATGATAAGTAATGTTTGCTACTATTTGGCAATGTTTGATTCACAATAGTATTTCAAAATAAACATCAGCTGTTACAAGTAGTGATCACATTTGCAGTCCTGACATCCCATATAAATCTATTCATTTTGCATTGGTTCGGATTCCACAAGACTGGGACCTATCTTCACTGAGAGCACCGATAAAGTCAGGAATGCATTACACTTAAAAGTTACTATTCTACTTACTACTTTTTCCTTCATATAGTTTAGATCAGAGTTTCCCAAGATTTCTGGCTTTCAGGCCTGGCGGGAGGGGAGATGTGAGTGTGCTCGCCCGCCACTTCCACAGCCTCATTCCGAATGGCCTGGTAGTGGGCTGTGACCCGGGGGTTAAGGACCCTTGGTTTTGATAACTAAACCAAGGGTTTAGTTAGGATAACTCATCAATATTTTATTTATTTATTTATTATTTCAATTTATATACCGCCCTCCTCCTGAAGGACCCAGGGCGGTGTACAGCCAATTAAAACCACACAATATCATATTAAAGCAGTTTAAAATTAAATTAAATCTATTTGGGCTGTAAATTCTTAAAAACTCTAAAATTTTAAAATCCGGTGACCTTCTAAGACCCTCAAACTAGCCCCCCTCCCCATAAACCGACCCAATTAAAAAACCCTGGGGGTCAGGCCAGCCCCGCCTGAATAAAAAGATGAGTCTTAAGGGCGTGACGGAAGGCCCGGAGATCAGTTATGAAGCGAATCTCCGGAGGGAAGTTGTTCCATAGGGTTGATGCTGCCACAGAGAAGGCTCTACCCCTGGGGGCCGCCAGCCGGCATTGTCTGGCTGACTGCACCCAGACGAGACCCATCCCGTGGGAGCGCACCGGTCTGTGGAAGGTAATAGTCAGCAGCAGGTGTTCCTGCAGACACCCGGGCCCTATGCCATGGAGTGCTTTGAAGAATGTAATTAGCACCTTGAAGCGCACCCGGAAGGCCAAAGGGAGTCAGTGCAGCTCGCGCAGGAGGGGTGTCACATGGGAATATCCCCGGACCCCCATGATTCCTCGCGCGGCTGCATTCTGGACTAACTGCAGCTTTTGGGTGCGGTTCAAGGGGAGCCCCATGTAGAGAGCGTTGCAATAATCCAGCCGGGAGACGACGAGCACCTGAGTGACTGTGCGAAGGGCGTCCCGATCCACGGACCTGGCGTTGCACAACATCAGCCTCAGGCCGAGGTCCTCAGTGCCCGTACAACCCTGGGTCCCGGATGAGCTAAGGGGGTCGGTGGGCGCCACCGCTCGCAAATAGCGGGGGCGCCCGCCCTTCACCTGACATGGCCTCCTGCTCGCGCAATAGCTACCTCTCCCACAGATAACCTCAATTTTTCTTCCCCGCTCCCATGGAACGAACCCCTCCCATACGGTCTCCGACGCCCTCCACCCACGCCCGACCAGGCCGGGCAACATTTCTATAAATCCCGACTCCCCACTAACCCCCGGTTCCTGACCTCTCCCCTTAAAACATTTCCTCAACCATTTATTTAAAAAACCCCTCAGTCTTCCCTTGACCACGGACCAACTCTCCGGGTTCCAACACCCGTCCTCGAGATATGCCCTCAATAATGTTGAGGGCCATTTCTGCGAGAGGGGGGACTCCCGCAGCGCCCAGAGTTGAGCAGTAGTATACATAAAACGGAGTGTAAGGAGGTAAGAAGGCGAGTCCAGGGCAGGTCTTTAGTCACCAAATTGCAACCAAATGGAGAGCTATTAAAGGACCATGATGGCCAGGTCCAACTTCGGGGATCTTCCATCCCTAGGCAGATAGTCATGAGGGGAGAGTCATTTGAGTCCGGAAGTGGGCCCCCAGGGATGCTCTCACCATTCCATGCCCCACCACTCAGACCCAAAGCGGTCTTCCAAGGCGGCCCGCAGAGTGGACGATGATTCAAATAAGGGTCTCATTGTCCCCTTGGCATCACCGCTGCCTTGCCTACTCACCCAGGGCAGCGGGGCCCACACCTCCACAGGCCACCACCTTCTCCTCTGTTTTGTTCACCATAACTGAGAGTCCAGCGGGTCTGGGGAGGGCAGGGAACTCCAAAGCCTCCCCATCCCACCAGGTTCTTCCGTTCGGTGCTCACATCGGCTCCAACACGGCATCTCCGGCCGTCCAGCTACTATCGGCTCTGGGGGGGGCGGCAGCATGTGCCGGCCCCGGCTCAGGCAGCGTCGGTCCTCCCCCGATCCTGCCGCGATCGGGGGTCCACCACTGCCGCCGCCGTCTCCGTTGCCGTTGCACAGCCGATGTCATTCCTTGTCGGCGGAGGACCCAATCATTGCATCGGCGAAAGTGGGGGGGAGGGGGGACCCAAACGGCCCCCCCTCGTCGCCATCCAGCCCGCAAGGCTCCGCAGGCCTCACTGGAGTCGGGCCTCCGTGCAGGGACGAGCCTCCTCTTTGTGGCAGCCACTCGATAAAATAGCACCGCCACCGAAGCCCGATCTCCGTGCCGGCAAGCCCCACCGGCCTCGTTGGAACCAGGCCTCTGAGCCAGGGCAAACTTCCTCTTCGCAGCGGCCGCCCAATGGAATGGCACCGCCGCCGCAAAAACCTAGGCCTCGGTGCCGGCAGGTCCAGGCGATCTTGCTGGAGCCAGGGCCTCCGCACCGAGGCGAGCCTCCTCTCTGCGGCCACCTGATGGAATGGCATCACCGCTGCTAAAAACCAATCCTCCATGCCGATGAGCCCGGTCGACCCCGCTGCAACCAGGCCCTGACGCTGGGATGGACTTCCTCCTCGCAGCAGCCGCCTGGCCATCGTCAACTGGAGCCGATCCGCGCCGGTAAGTCCCAGCGGCGATAGAATCTGGCTAGGGCTCCCGAAGCCCCATCACATTTGGCGGGGGGAAATTCCCCAGCTGACCTGTGGCTGGGGACTGGCTAAACCCGGTCCCTACGCCCCGGAAAAGCCATTTCTCCTCCGTATGCTCCAGAGAGCTCCTATGCGTGCTCCTCCCTCACGGCCATCTTGTCCTCCCTGATTAGTGTACAAGGAGCCAGGATGGTGCAGTGGTTAAAAGCAGCACTGCAGGCTATTTCTGCTGACTGCCATCTGCCATTAGCCCTCAAGTTCAGCAGTTCGATTCTCACTGGCTCAAGGTTGACTCAGCCTTCCATCCTTCCGAGGTCGGTAAAATGAGGA
>JANHFO010005869.1:187309-197990 GCA_032468095.1 Pareas carinatus | reverse complement strand
TAAACGTTGTTTGGATTCACTGAGGCTTCTCCGCTTCTCCTTTCTGCGAACGAACCCGAGGCACCTCGGATCTAACACCTGGTATCCAAATGTTGGGGTCTACTGGTGCCATTTTACTTCCAAGTGAATTACTTTATCAGATTTGGGAGCTTACTTGTGGATTTGTGTATCATGGGAAAACAAATGGTTTTCAAATTTTCAGGAACCATAACTTGGATCAATTACTAGCTGAGACAGTCTCTCTACACAACCCAAGATATACTATGGCTGGTTTGGTTACGGATAGAGTTCTGTATGATTTGAGCCACTGTAGTCCATTAATTTATTACTGTCAATGAGCATAATTTTAAGACAATTAAAATATGATAGGCCAGAATATTTCAAAATAATAAAATATTAAACAAAATGTAATACCTAAATTACTGCATTATTGAAACTATTAGTAAATGACTGAAATACAAAAGTAATCAAATTTTATTTTTTTAAAGTTCAATGTTAAATTTTTATGTTTTCTGTACACCGCCCTGAGTTCTTCAGGAGAAGGGCGGTATATAAATCTAAATAAATAAATAAATAAATTATTAGTTAAATTTTGAAAATATATAATAATAAGCTGGTGGTTTTGGAATCTCTTATTGCAGAGAAGATAAGATTATTTTAAAAAAATAGTCCTCACTTAAGGACCATTCAGTGGCCATTCAAAGTTACGAGTGGCACTGAAATAATGGTATTTATACTTAGGCCTCAAAGTTACATCCTTTGCACTACTCCCATGGTCATCTGATCAAAATTTAGCAGCCCACCTGCATTTATGACTACAGTAGTGTTTCAACTCCTCCTGTCCTTCTATCATTTCCACCTCCTTTTGCCTTCCTTGTTGGCAAGTATAAAGTATAAAGCCCCAGCCATCCCACACCTTGTTCTCCATTGGGCTTTCTGTGCAGGATAAAATTTTGCCATCTTTTCCTCACTGCCGACGAGGTGTGCTATGTCTGGCTCAATGTAAAGCAGCTTCTGACCGTGCCAGGCCTTCTTCCTGGGGCTGAGTGCACCATTCTTCAAATTGTGAGAGGCATCATGAAAAGGGTGTGTATTATTTGGAGAATGGTAGGTGCAATTTGTAAAACAGTCACACAGTTTGGTGCAGTGGTTAAAACTTCAGGCTAGAAACCTGAAGATGTGAGTTCTAGTCCTGACCTAGGGCCAGTCACTCTCTCTAAGCCCTAGGAATGAACCCATGGCAAACCACTTCTAAAAGTCTTGCCAAGCAAACTGCAGAAACATAGTTATTCAGTTGCCAGGACTCAAGAATCAAAGACATTAAATAAACCATCCCATCTAAAAATTGATCTGCACCTGCAGATTCTAACCATTTCCTCTTTTACCCAGGAGCCGCCCATACATTCTTAATTAGAAAAAAAAAAGATGGAAATAGGAAAGTAGAAAGGGTAGCCCCAATGGGATTAGGGAAGACGGAATTAAATTCAGCAAGCAAGCAAATTTTTCCAAGACCCTGGACTAATTTCTCAGCGGTTTCAGCCTTTACATTGTACATCTTGCTCTCTGCATCTGAAATTGTGGCTTGTTATTACATAAGCGCAATCAAAGGGACAAGCTATTGGAATCTCTTTCTCCTCTTTCATTTATAAACACTAAAGAGGTGGATCCTAGCTCTGATAGAATGTCTTGGCTTAGAGAATATATCAAAGGATTCTTCTGCTTTCCTTTCCCAAGAGCCTCTGTCCACCTCCAGTTGTAAAAGAAGCAATGACAAAAAGTTGGAGAGGGAGCCAAACTTCAGCATAGTGAAGTTTAATAGGAAAATGTTAAGATATTTAATTTAATAGCCGGAACAGTAAAGTGTATAATGGGCCAGAACACACAGTTGTAGTTGATTGGTTGAAGAGTGTGGGCTCCTGCATGAGGCAATTTATGTTATGATTGGGGTGAGAAGGGGGGAGTTTCCCACCCCCCCTGCTTTTTCTTCTTCTGTGTGCTCTGTATGCTGTTCTGAGATTTACCTGATGATTTACCTCATGGTGTTGTGATGTGCCTGACTATCTTGTCTGCTGTAATGATAGATGTTAAATACATTTATTTATATAAAACTACAAGTGTCAACATCTTTGACTTCCATTTCAACACCTCTTGTGCAATTCCCTGACAGAAAAGGTAGCTTTAGCAGTCTTCTATCCACATTCTGGTCATTCAGTATATCAATGAGAAATAAGATAGCTATTCTTAGATGAGAATCATATAAATTTACAGCATCTACTCTTATAATGCACAAATGTGTATCTCTAGACATGTGTATGTACTTTATCTGTATGTGTGTGTATGCATACCTATATCCATATTTAGTCAACCCAAAAGCCCAGAAAAGAGAGGGAGAGAGATAATTTAATGTTTAACACAGCAGCTATAGTAGAGCAACGTGACAAATCTTGTTTGTGATATAATAATTTCCACTTTGGGTCAATAGAGGGCAACAGCAACAGCAACTTCCAAGCAGAATAACATTCGTATTGAGCATTTTGTTTGTTGGTTGATTACCAGGACAAATGGTAAGATTATAAATGGCCTGACAAAATAAGCAGATATGTTTAGGTATAGCCGACTTAAAATGTTTTGACACATAAAACTTCTGGGATAAGAAAGATTTTGTTCCTTTGGATAATGAAAAATAGTCTTTATGTGTATGCAAATCTTTGATATTGTCAACTATGGTCACAAACAGCTGTTAGACAATGCAGATACTAAGCAAATGACATATGTAATGTATGTCTTGCTGTAAGAATCAACAATTTGCAATAGTGTTTAATATGGGTCCAAATCTCATAGATTTTATAAATAAATAACTAAATAAATCTTTTAATCAAATTGCCTAGTTTCAGCTTTGATGATTTTTTTTATTTTGCATATTGCTTAATAATTGAGTGAATTAATTTCCATTAAGCAACTATGGCCATATTGTTGTTTCGGCCAGATAATTCTTTCATATTATAATTTAATTTGGACAGAAATACTTCATGTTGACATTAGGGAGCATAATGAGGAATGTCAGATTCTTTTAAGTTGCCCAAGAGAACTCCTGGTATATTAATGTCTCAAAGCAACAGCAGCCAGGAATAACTTGGCAGAGCTGGAAGAAACTGTTCCAGTGCTGAATGTATAAATTAAAAATGCCAGAGTAAGAAATTCTTACATTTGTCATTTTTTGGGATATAGGCCCATTCCTCTCAGTGCCAAGCATTTGATATTAATATCTGGCAACCAGCCCCTCATCAGAGTTTCTGCATGCAGAATGGTCCATGAACAGTATCTATCAATTGGGTGGGCGAATGGGTGAGAGGGCGGTCTGTGGACTACACAGTAAATGTAAAATTAAAATTAAACTGTTTTTTTACTGAACATTTCCTAACACTTTTATAAACTCAAAACTACAACAGGTTCAGTTTCTTATTCTAAAAATGAGCTAGTAAAGACTACAAGAACATGGAACGAGAACAGTGATGTCTCTCCTCTTTTAACCCTTATGGCTGGATGCTGATTACCTGCATGATCTGTAGCCCACATTTCCCTGCTAGAATCAGCCTGAGCACTTCAATCATGCTGGGAAAAGCAGCTGGATCTTCCCATTTCCAGGCACTGAGGTGGGCCAAAGTCCAAAAATGTTCTATTTCAGTGTTAGGGCCAGCCCTCTAGAATCTAGGTATCTGTAATGTATTGAGCTCAATGTAAATTGCTTAGTCATTGCCCTAAAGTAGTCAAAGCCTGTAGACCCAGACTGCCTGTCTCCAGGGGTCGCTCGCATGGGAAAAACCTTGATTGCCTATTAGCTTCCTCCTAGTGGCCATACTGTATACAAGGTTGTTGCGCAGCAGAATTGCCAGTCACTGTCTCTCAGCCCATAATGTCAGGCCTGGACCACAAGCTGGTTGGTTTATTCCTGTTACAACCAATGGATCCTGCTGATCTGAAGAAAGCAAACCCTGTACTTGTGGGAAAACAGTAGGAAGGGGGGGAAAGTGTCACCTTTGTAATGTATTGAGCTTAATGTTGTTCTGCTTAGTCATTGCCCTAATGTAGTCGAAGCCTGCAGGCCCAGACTGCCTGTTTTCAGGGGCCGTTCATGCAGGAAAAACCTTGATTGCCTATTGGCTGCCTCCTACTGGCCATACTGTATATAATCTCGTTGCGCAGCAGAATTGCTGAGTTTTCGCATCTGTTCCTGCTTGCTGTAAGATATGCCTATGCTTTGCTTCAATAAACCTGTGTTCTGTTCTACAACCGGTGTCTTCCATGCCTGAGAACCAAGAACATAACACTATCCTTTTGATCCTTTACTTGTCTTATAGAAAAATCTGAAGACAGGTATCTTCTGAAGGGTTTTGCAGCTCAGATGTTATACATTCTGTCTTAACTGTCTTATTTTTTATGCTCTTATTATGTATCTTATTTTGTGAGCTGCCAAGGCATCTGTAATTGCAGAGACACAGAAGTTGGATTAATAAATAAATTAATCAAAACAAAGCAAATAATAAAAAGGGTGGCACTGGTCTCTGAAGAGTGCACATTTCTTTTGTGGCATCTTTGTTGACTCTAACTAAAGTACAGTCCAAGTTTGTAACAGTTGGGTGTGCATATGTAGAAGCCAGGGGGCGGGGGCACAGAAGTAAACAATTGTTGAAGTCAGTCTTTGGAAAAAATGTAACCATTCTTTAACCACTCTTTTTCAGACCATCTTATCTGAACCTTTGCAGAGATTTAAGATTAGGCTGGATGCTGCATGTTGCCTGTTGTATAATCAGTTTTTAGACATTGAAGAGACGGGTTGTAGAAAAGAACAGAGGTTTATTGTAGAGAAGCACAGGCATAACATACAGCAAGCAGGAATACGTACGAAATAAGCTATTTCTGCTGCACAACAGGCTTATATACAGAGTAGCCTCTAGGGGGCAGCCAATAGGTGATTAGGGATTTTCCTCCGCAAGCGACCGCTAGACACAGCTAGTCTGGACTTGCAGGCTTCAACTACTTTAGGGCAATGACTAAGCAAACTACATTAAGCTCAATACATTACATTACATCTCATTGTGTCCTCTTTTTCACCTATCAGCTTAGTTAACACCCCACCAGTAAATGGTGAATTCTGAAATATGGGGAAAAACAAGGAACAGGGCTTTGTAGCATCTCTATTTGTTATTTTCCACACAGCTTAAGTAAACTGAGCTTAACTTTCCAGTTAATCTCTTTATTCCACTCTTGATGTTTCCAATGTTGCGGGAGATATGAGAGAGATCAAGAAGAGAAAGAAGTAACTATATGGTACTATATGGAACTCCTTCTGCCCATATAGTACCATGAAAAAAAAAGGAGGAGGAGGAAGGAAAGAGAAAGGAGGTACAATTTAGACCACTCTGTAGCAACTATAAGGAGTTTGAGGACTCCTGTGGAGTGAACTGATTTGTGGAAGGGCAGGAGGTATAAATAAACTATTCTACTAATATTTATTATTTCTGATCCTCGCACAAATCAAGCTGGGGTGCATCTTTGTAGAACAATGATCTATTCAGCAGTCTTAAAAAAACCCCACCTTTATTACACTGGATATGTCTTTATCTTTTGGTGTTAGTCCAGTGAAATATAACTTGTGCAGTGTTCAGCAGAAGAAACACCTCATGCTTACTAATGTACATGAAGTGTTTTCTGAAAGCCCAGAACTATGCACCATTTTCCCAACAAGGAGGCTTTGCAGACACATGAAAGCTTTGTCCAGTCAAAGGTTGATTTCATGTGATGTTGGTGAGGGCTATAATTTATGTACTGTTCTTAAAATGAGCAATTTGGATTTTATAATGCTTGAATTCGACTAATGTTTGAACTAAATGATGTTTAAGAGCCTGATTCAAATGTTCTATTGCAATGCCGCCATTCTTTAGACTTTTAATAGAACTGTTATTCAAATCCTTTCTCCTACATAGCTAAGGGAATTCTTTTTGTTAACCATGGTTTCCTGGAGACAGCATAATAACTAGCAAATGATGAATTTAAAAAATAATAAATAAAAAACAGTATTTATTTTTACTTTTCATGTAATAAAAAAAAGAATGAAAGATAAATTAGAACCTACAAATTAGCTCATTATCTAACCTTTCCTTAAAGTTAGATTTTAAAAGTTAAAAAATACCAAATAGAGAAGGAGTTACATAGTGAAGGAAATGCTGAAGAAAATGCTCTGCTTGTTGTGTGCTTTGATCTTCCGTCATATAAATGATGCAGTTCAGAGCTTGATTCTTTCATGTTATATTAGGGGGTACTGCATCCAGTGATCTGCTTTAATGAAATTTGGGGTTGTATTTGGATAAGATTGTTTTTTGTAATAGCATTGAATTGATAAATCAGCAGTTCATGGGATTTCCCTTATAATCTCCTGGATTATAAAAATTTAGTCAGCTATCTAACACATTTAGGGGGAATCAGGCACACTAACCCCAACGGAATATATTTTTGAGTAGACTTGGAAAGGATTGGTTTGTGTCAAATAGCTCCTGACTAAAGAAGGCATGAAAGCATGAGAAAGCAGGAAAAAAGAAGAAGAAAGAGCAAGAAAAGCAACATTTTTCTTTCTTAAATACTCAGTTGAGGTGACATGAGTTCCCAGAGTATTTATGTCATCATCATCATCATCAATTTTATGCAAATGGATGGATGGATGGATTTTTGCTGTACATGGTTTGTTAAATATCTGAATAATAAGCATAACAATAGGAAAAAATAAAAATTATAAAAAATAGTAGTAATTGATCTTTCCAGGTCCCTAATGCTTACCAGCAGCATAGACACAATATTTTGACAAGAATCAGAAGCCAATCATACAATTGTCTGTAAATGCAACATTCAGTTTCCAATTGGTTTCTATTGTTCCTAAACGCATTTCTCTAGATTGAGATAAAGGGCTCCTCGCCCTTCCTCGTGCTCCCCGCCCTTTCTTGAGCCAACAGAAAACTTTGCCAGCATGAAATTGGCTGTTGTTGTTCCTGTTGACAATTCCTATCTGGCCTCTACTGCCTTTGTTTCAAGTCACTGGATTGTCCTCAATGCTGATGAGTGAACATCTTACCAGATTGCATAGACCTTGGCTTATGTTTTTCTTATTCATGGATTGACTAGAAAATGAAATTAATATTAAGATATATACAAAAAAAATGCTATGGCATATTTGTGTTCACAATGATCAGGTGTAAATGAGGACACATCCCAAGAATTAGCATAAGGCCAAAAGATGTACTCTGACACAAAGATGGATTAATCCAGTCTGTCTGGAGCAGCAGGAACCAATATACGTAGTAAAAACCTGGGAATCTCCAGCAATTAAGTACTCTGGACAGCAGCATAGATTGCTATGGTCTCCAGTGAGTCTTCCTGTAAAATGTTGGTTACCTATTACATGGATTATACTCCATTCATCCTTACTGAGTGCCCTGTAAATGCATGTGTTGGGCTGTAATATGCATAATATATAATCAGTGATGCTATATGGTAATGATAACAATCATAACCCAAAGTAATTTCAGGGCATTCTTTTAGGGAATACAACTATGGTTTTAAGCTATTCATGAGCCAGGGAAGGCTGCAGATTAAAATTAATTTAAGATGTATTAATCTGTGCAGAGAAATTCACAATCCTCATTAGAAGACAAAAGCAATTATCTTATTATATGAACTCCCCCCCCTTTTTTCCAGTCACAGATAATAGAAAAAAAGAAGAAGGGCAAACAGGTGATTAGATTGGTAGGACTAGACCAGTGATGCCGAACCTGTGGCACGCGTGCCATAACGAATACGCAGACCCCTCTCTATTGGCATATGAGCCAAGTTGCCCCAGCATTACCCCAGAGCTGAGCATGTTCAGAAAGAGAATAACGGTGCCAGGCGATGACATCAAGAGCTGCGATTCATTCGCTGTGACTCGTCTTGGCACTTGGTGTCTAAAAGGTTAGCCATCACTGGACTAGACATAAAAAAACACCAGATCTACTGTATAATTGGAAAAGATATGAAGAGGCTTCCATCATTGTTAAGAAGTCAGGCTAGATGGTCAAAGAGGAAAAGAAAGACAGAAAAGGATGTATCCTAGCTATGTAAAGATAAGAAGAAACACAAGAATTAAGGGTGGAAAGCAATTATGAGGGATGAATAGATTTCAGCTAAATGCCAACTGACTTATTCAGACTAGGACTCACAAAAATCACAATGTAGGCATGATGGTAAAGACTGCAAGATTAATATGACATAATGACTTCTGATCACATTACGACTTCTAAAGCCATTAGTGCAGTATTTATGATATTGTCAGGGAGAGACTTTAACATCACTTCAACATACACAAAATGTCATAATTAACTGAATTAATGAATCCCTTAAGGCAGTGCTGTTTGAACTGTTAATTAGCTAGACCTGATTTTGTGCTCTTTTTTTTGGAAATGTGCTTCATTGCCGTAAAAAAAGAGATATGCTCCTTACTCTTTTTCCTTCACTCTTTTTCTCTGATTTAGCAGAGTATTTTTTTCAATGAGAATTTTAATTTTTTTCCAAATTTCCTCAGGTTTCTTTAAAGCTGTTTTGTAGTTTTGTTTTTCTTGCTTACTTCTTATAATGTTCATGGGGGTGGTTGATGCTCTCTTTTTAAGAACCTTATGCCATCCTTTGAACCTCATTTTGGCTTTTAAATTGTGATTTAATTTTTCTTCCATAAATATAACTATCTCTCCAGCAGCTTGTTGTTTTCTTTTTATTACTTCTAGTTTATCAGTGTACTTGTTGTCCATACTACAGTCATCTGTCTTTTCTTTACTAGAATTTTTTTCCTTTGGGTTTTATGTGGACATTTCATCTATTTTTTTGTGATATTATATTAAAATTAGCTTTCTGTTAATCCATACATTCATCCATAAATGTCATTATTATTTTGTTCATACATTTTAATATTTGTATTGTCATTTTTATTTTTTGTAACTGTCCCTCTTTATATCTTGCTTAGCAACAAGTCTGGAGTTTCATTTCTTTGTAAGTCCAAATATTATTCTTTCTCACTGAGATCAACAATGTAGCTGCAATCCAAGGTCAAAGTCAGGCACTCACTTTCCACTTTCACTTTACCACCAGATTCTTCTTCTTTTTAAAGTATTTCCAACAAGATCTTACAGATTTTACAATCTTGTGTTGTGGAAGCAATATCTTTTAAATTTTAATATGAGTATAAAGTCATTTCACCTCTAAACACTTTATTTCAGTCTAAGGCTTTTTTCTTTTCTTTTCTTATAATTAATACCTTCCGTTTTTGGTTGTCTTTTTTTCCTCTTTTGAGTGTTAACTTTTTAAAAATTCCTTTTAATCAGGTAGCATAGTCTTTTGGTGTAGGATTTTGAAAAACTCACCCAGGTGGCTAGATGCTGATTGCCAGCTTTTTTGTGGCTTGTTTCCAAGCCTCTTTCATTCTTACTTCAGGCTCATCTGCGACTAAATGTTGCAAAGCCTGCAGCACAGCTTAACAGATCTTTTAAGGGGTTCCTTCCCAGTCCCAGGGTGGTCGCCACCTCCCCTGTGAGTGCAGAACATCCCCTCCCTTAGTTGTCTCTCCGAGGCAGCTTTAGGGTCGGCTTCAGGCACGGAAGCAACCTGATCTACTAGCTGTCAGGCAGTTTGGCTTGGGAGCCTCCCGAATCTGCTGCCTCGCTGCCGTGCTGTCCACCAGAAGTCCAGCAGAGTATTTGGGTTTTTTTTGTTAGCAAATAAAACTATCATTGTTTCATCATTTGAGGAAAAAATTCTAAATGCCTTAAGATAAAAGGTGAAAAAGGAAAGCCTTAAGCTGATAGAAAGCTGCAACAGCATAATCTTTAAGCATCCTATCTGATTTTCTCACTGGTAGTGATTCTGCGGCAAGAGAGAAGCCAGTCCTGAATTTGAGAGCTAATTCCCCAAGAGAATCTCCAAAGTAGAGTCTCTTTCAGTCCCTACAGAATTTCTTTGAGATATACCTGCTGCCCAATTTTCCATCAACAGAGGGGCTCCATGGGACAATTTCTGTTCCTTCTGGGACATCTAATAAGGAAAAAGATTTCTCCTCTAGTTGTGAATTTTGTACAACTTTTACACATATCTTTAGAAAACAAAATATAGATAAGTGAACGATATAACATATATATCTTAATAAGCAACACCAAAATATTATACTGAATGGATGAATTTCCAGGGGCTTTACAGCAGAGGTCGCCAACTTGTGGTCCACAGCCCACTAGTCGGTGGACAAATTTGGATGGTCCACAGGCTTCCTTCTTCCATCGGGTGAAGTCAAGGGAGACTCTGCCCAGAGGCAGATGATGGTGCAAAAGGAAGAATTCTCATTGATCCTCGTGCTTCTGGGCCCTCCCAATTTCAAAGTCTGAGAAAAACTCTGCCTCTCCCCACTCCAGATCCATCAATTTCACCTCTGGGGCTGGCAGCGTCTGTCAAAGCAACCCTGGCTTGTAACCAGTGTTGGCTATAAACAGGTTCCTTGGGTACAAGGATGGTGCGCAGGACAGAAGTGTCTGTACCAAAAGTAGCAGCAAAGCACAAGCAGACTGCAGTGAGATGCAAAAGCTTTTTACTCAACAGTCACAGTCCAGAAACAAAG
>JANHFO010005869.1:162716-174092 GCA_032468095.1 Pareas carinatus | reverse complement strand
GTAGATCATTCCAGAGGGTGGGCGCCGCCACAGAGAAGGCTCTCCCCCTGGGGGTCGCCAGTCGGCATTGTCTGACCAGCGGCACCCTGAGGCGGCCTACTCTGTGGGAGAGTGTGGGTCGGTGGGAGGTATCCATTGGTAGAATGAGGTCCTGCAGATAAATGTCAGATCACTGTTTTTCATTTAGATTCACAATTTTTTTATCTTCTGACATGTGGGTTAAGTTTCAATTCAAACTAATGTCTTTGTATGTTGTGCTTCTTTTATGTATGTTGCATTTCTTTTATTACTATTATGTTTCTTAAGTGTTATACTATAATGTTAAGACTTACAGTTATCATAAGCTTATTACTCAGTATAATAAAACTGTGAGCTTGTTGCTTGTTGCCAGCAACAAATAGTGCTGTTTTTGAAGACTACTGAGAACAGGGGGTCTCCAACCTTTGCAACTTGAAGACTTCTGGACTTCAACTTCCAGAATTCCTCAGTCAGCAACTTCTGGGAGTTGAAGTCCAGAAGTTTTCAAGTCGCCAAGGTTGGAGATCCCTGACCTAAAAGTTAAAGCTGGCCCAGAATATAGTGGCTCAAATAGCTATGGGTCCCTTTGTTGTAACTGCATAACAATGCTGTGGTGTGCTCAGATGGCTTCCAGGTGCAATCTGAGGTGCTGATTGTCATCTTTGAATTCCCACATGGCTCAGGAACTGGCTATCTATCAGACCACTTACGCTAAGTGTCCTCTGACAGTGGAATAACACTTGGAAGGTAGTGCTCACTCCAAACCTGTATTTTTTGGGGGAGGGACGGAGAAGCAGATACCAACAAATACACAATACAATGGAACAGTAAAGCATACATAAATAAAATACAACTAAAATAAAGTGACTAGACCTACTAATATTAATATCTACAAATGAACTGAATCCAATACCTTTTAAAACTAAACTATGAGACTCTTAAGCAACTCTTAAGTCTATAATGCAAAAACGAGTTAATTATTCTAATATTTTGGTACTTACATTTACTGTATATTGTAAAATGTGGTATATAATTTGTAAAATCTACTCAAGTGATTTATAGGGTGTGCTACCATCAGATTGCATAGCGATGGGTCTTTTGTTGCTGCTCTCTTCCTGCTGAGCACCACTCAGAAAGTATAGCTATCCAGAATGTGGCAATGCAAGTAGTTATGGATACCATTATGACATCTCTACTTTGTTAGTGGTGACTTTCTGGATACAGTTAAGCTATTTATCAGTGCTTATACTGATGGTCATATAAAAAGGCCTTCATGTTTGTGGGATTATCTTTCTCAAATTAATTTCCCCTGTCATATAAGGTTGCACTGGCTTGATATAATGTGGCGCCCATAAATAAAATAATGTTACTGTTATTATCTATGTTTTTAGCACTCTGTAAGCTGTCCGCAGTTATCTGGCTAATGAATGACCTTAGCAATTGACAAATAAAGTGCTATTCTTCCAAAGATTGGATTGGTTTCTACCATTTAAAGAAAGCCATTAATGCCTTCCACCATGAAATTGTAATTTGGAATATAAACTGTTTTGAGACTGGAGGAGGTATTAAATAATGAAGATGCTGCTGCAACCATGCAATTGAAGTCCCACCCTTTTGCACACATAGCTTGTTGCATGTAAAAATGGGCAGTCCTTTTTTTTTTTTCATTGTTACGGACACTAGACTCTAACTTGTGAATGTTCACCCGTATGACTATTTTAGACTTCCTGCTTATGTTTTGGTTTTATTTGCCTTGTTTCTATTGTTGCTATTAATTGCTGTCAGCCACCAAGAATCTGGTCAATTATGGTGATCATTAAAATTTATTTACGTAAACAATAACATCTAACCATAGCATTATCATTGTGTTGAAAATGGAATAACTTACAGCATTTGAGAGAAAAGGCAATTCTCCAATTGGACAGCAAAACTTTTGAGACTCTCTGATCAGCATGACCAATGATAAAAGATGATGAGAGATGTAATTTATCAACATCTGAAACCCTACATTTTTTAAATCCCTCCATGATATAAAATAAATCATTGTTGCATTCTTGCACTTTTTAATAGCAATAGCACTTAGAATTATATACCACTTCACAGTCCTTTACAGCCCTCTCTAAGCAGTTAGAATCAGCATATTGCCCATACAATCTGGGTTCTCATTTTACTGATCTCAGAAGGATAGAAAGCTGAGTCAACCTTGAACCGGTCAGAATTGAACTCCTGGCAGTTAGCAGAATTAGCTTGCAATGCTCTATCCTAACTACTGCACCACCATGGCTTCTAATGTTAGGAAGAGTGTGGTTCTGACCACTGTAAAGCTAACACAGTAGACAGCATGGGTGAAATGAAACATACTCAATTTGAAACTTGAACTACAATACTGTAACAAAAAATTGTCTTATGTGAGTAGGGCAAGGACCCCTCTGCAAAATTAGAAGGGGACTGATATTTTGCAACCTCCAACACCCCCCTACCATGAATATTTAAACCTTTCAATCTCTCCTGAATTCTTGGCATTCTGAAGCCAAAGCCTTCACCATCACTTTCCCTTTCCCTGCCTCCTCCTCTCTCTGCCTTTGTGGGTGCTTCCTGCTGCCACTGGTGCCTGAGCCAGCCCAGCCCTGTGCCTGTCCTTAAATGGAGCTCCCTGGGCCACTGCATCTACAGAAAGGCAGGTGCACACCCACAGAGAGAGCTCAAGCACAGAGTCCCCTACAGCATCTCTCTCTCACATGCTCTCTCACCACTTGCCGTTCTTCCCTTTTCAGCGATCCCTGCTCCTGTCTGGGTTGCATTCATGTTCTGACAGATCAACTCAGTGTTGCAGTTCAGAGGGTTTTTGTTCATTCTCTGCGTTTTTAAAAAAATAAACCAACATCTCTGAGGGAACCACTAGTGACCTCTTGGACAACCCCAGGGTTCCATGGAACCCTGGTTGAGAAACCGGGGTTAGGGTATAAGCAAAAAAGAACAAAAACATAAGAAGGAAGTCTTTCCATTGGCTTTGCTAAACATTACATTTTAGAGTATAATTCAAAAGAAACAATGTCATATGAGTTTTATATCTATCTTTCAGGGTGCTTAATTTATGGTTCAGAAAATTGGGTTAGCTCATAAATCATAGTCCTATTAATTCTGCAAAATCTTGTAGGAATGTTGTAGGTTATTTGGTCTTTAATTTCAGTGGAATAGGACAAGTAATGGAAAGTGCTATAGAAAGTTTTACAAAATAACTATCTTGAAAATATAAAAATGTTTAGAAAATATCCAATATATGGCAAATATTTAATGACATGTTTAATAAGAAAATTTAAAAATATATTCATTGAATTTCTCTGCCTAAGAGAGAGAAATGATTTTAAAAACTGCCCTTAATTTACTTGAAATGAATTAGCATTAAATGAATGTATCCTCTCTTTTTTTAAAGCAATTTGTCCCTCCTTAAAAAACATGCTATGAGTTATATTACTTCATACTAGAAATTGCTTCCCTCTCCTTCCTAGTTCTATTCCATAGCAATTCTTCATGGATCAGTCCAAATCTGGATTGAAGGCCCATTGATTACCTTGTTTTGCAAATTACAAGGGGTTATTGAAAGCAATTTGTAGTGAGCCCATGCAGAGTTTATCAGTGCTTTGAAATTCTTTGATTTTCATGATCCCTCCATGCTTGTAGTAAGAACTACAGTGACCCCTAATGAATAGGAGATGCTCTAAAAACTAGAAAGTGTTACCTTACAATCCAAACCAAAGCAAGATGTAAATTGCAGACGCTGGTTGTTAAATTGCATTTTTCAAACTCATTTTCGTTTGAAGAGACTGATGAAATTAATTTGGAGTAATTAATTTTGCTGGATAACTTCATTTGACTGAAAAATGTAGGGCAGTTCTCAGATAGATTTAATGCCAGGCATTCAATTTATCTAAGAACTACTAATGCTATGATTCCTATAGTATAGGCAACTGTTCTTCATATTTTACTTTCCCCCAATCTCTCCCACATATCCAAAAACATTTTAGAAAAACTCTAGCCATGTCAGTTTTCACAAAGTATCAGAGCCATCAGGAAGACGTGCAACTGGAACCCTTCAGCGCAAAAATGTGCTAATGGTGGTAACGACAAGCAACTCAACAGAAAGTCACCATGTTTGACCTGCACCTACCAGTAAAGGCTTTGCATTTGTACAGGTGATTGTAACTTGAAGGTTCCGTGTCAATCAGACTGAAATGTGTAAAAATACCATTACGCCTGGACAGAAAAGTGCAAAACGGCATTAGACTCAGATTATCTCCCTTCCCAAAGTATTTAGGCTGCTATCCTGAGGTGATATACAGGTGTTATACATTTTGACAGCTTGTTAGGAACTGATATTGCCTTGGGAAGCCAGATTTCAAATTAATTTATGCAGGGATTACTAAAACTGAAATACAATGAAAATTCTATATATCACAACAGTTCAATAAACAATTTAAAATTTAGGAATATTTTTTCATATTTCTTATATATTTGGAGTAGTTATGGGACCAGGAGAAATACATGCTTCCATAAAGCTTTGTGTTCCAGTTTAAAATATTTTTAATCAACAGTGTAATGTATTGGCTTAATGCATGTTCTCTTTAGTCATTGCACTAAATTAGTTGAAGCCTGAGCAGGCTCAGACTGCCCATCTCTGGGGGTCCTGAGCGTGGAAAATTGTCGATTGCCCATTGGCTGCCACCTAGGGGCCATATTGTATATAAGCCTGTTGCGCAGCAGTCTTTGCTTCTTCTATTGCGCTAGTGCTTGCTGACCAGTATGTATTTGTGTTGTCTACAATAAACCTGTTCATGTTTATACAACCCGACTCTTCAATGCCATCTGAACTGAGAACACAACAGGTTTAATTATACTATTTGGGTTTTCCTCCAGGAAAATGTGCCTAGATTACTGACAAATTTGGAAATAGCATTAAACGCTTATTTATTCCAGCTAAAGGACAGTAAATTCTGAGCATTGTCACACTTCCCACTACAGCAAGATTAGTTCAACCCTGTTGTTACAAATATGCTACAGGCTTCTGTTTGGAGTTAACATCACAAAAACTGACAAGTCATGAGTCACATTTCACCCACAGCCATTTTATGTGACTGTCCTAATTTTAATAAATGTGTAATGTTTTTTCTCTGCAGTTCTTCCTACAAATCTGTTTAAAAATATGTAAGAGTAAGAAAGATGTTCCAGATTGTAAATTCTCTTTTTCTTAAGACTGTGTATTTTTTATGACTGCAACCTTAGACTAAATCCACTTTATTGCAACACCTGCTATGTATACTTTTAAAAAAACAGGTTTTACAACAAAATATACTTTATGGATAGGTAATGAGAGGAGGAAGATTTTGCCATACTGCCACAATGATGCAGAACTCTCTGTCCTCTTGTGTGCTTTGTGGAGGGGGGTTGTGTGTGTGGATGTGTGTAATAAGATGGCAGCCTGCAAAATGTGTAATATACATAATGTGTGGTAAAAGACAACAAAAGGATGGGAACTATAGAGTAAAATGCCACAAGCTGCAGGGACCGGAATCCTACTTCTTATTTTTTAAAGTCAAAAAGAACTTTCAGTAACAATAAAAAGGAATCAAAACTAATTCCAACACTGATCTCATCAAATATACATTGATCTCATGAAAATATTTAGAATTGTAATCCAAATTTAATAATATTTGCTCACATGCCAGTCATAATCACATGAACCCCTCCAAGACTGAGTGGCTGTGGCTTCCGGCGTCCCGATATAGCCAGCTGTCTCTATCGCTGACTATTGGGGGCGAAATATTGGCCCTCACGGAAAAGGTCCGCAATCTGGGCATCCTCCTGGATGCACGGCTGTCCTTGGTTGACCAGTGGCAGCCGTCACCAGGGGGGCCTTTTACCAGGTTTGCCTGGTTCGCCAGTTGTGCCCCTTTCTAGATCAGGACGCCATACGGATGGTCACTCAAGCACTCGTCACAGCCCACCTGGACTACTGTAATGCTCTCTACATGGGGCTCCCCTTCGGTCGCGTCCGGAAGCTCCAACTGGTACAGAATGCGGCCGCGCGGGGGGTTATGTGGGCCCATGTGGCACCCCCTCCTGCATGAGCTGCACTGGTTGCTGGTGGGCTTCTGGGTGTGTTTCAAGGTATTAGTGATGGCTTAGGACCTAGATACCTACAGAACCGCATTCTACCAGCAAATACCTCCCACTGATCAGTACGCTCCCATAGAGAGGGCCTCCTCAGGGTGCTGTCGGCCAGCCAATGTTGGCTGGCGACCACCAGGGGGAGAGCCTTCTCTGTGGCAGCACCCACCCTCTGGAAGACCTTTCCCCAGAGATTTGAACTATATCGGACCTCCGCGCTTTCCGCCATGCCGTAAAAACGTATCTTTTTATTCAGGCCGGTTTGGCCTAGTCACATCTCCTCCCGCTAAAAAGTAAAAAAAAAAAGTTAAATTTATGATCTGTTTTAAATTGGTTTTATATTTCATTTTTTCCTAAATTTTCAGTCACTGACTAATTTATCTTTTATTTGTGTTTTTAAATTGTTGTTTGCATGTATATGTTTTTTATTGGCCGTACACTGCCCTGGGTCCCTTCGAGGAGAAGGGCGATATAGAAGTGTAAATAAATAAATAAATAAGCAAATAAACAAACAAGCAAACAAACAAACAAACAAATAAATAAATGCTATTCCCAAATTTCATTAATTTGATATCATGACTCTGGATTTTACCAGTAAAAAAGCAATACATGTGAAACAGATTCACTGATAATTTTCAAATTTATGTGATACATGTGAATTTATTATTGCATAAATTTCCACTTAGTACATATCCAAATTTCTTTTATGGATATAGTATATCATAGATTTTGTGATTCTTATCACTTACCACTGGTGAAATATTGTGTCACTTGAATTGTTTATACTCACTAATAAATCTAGTCACAAATTTGAATCATTGATATATTATGCTTCAAATATTTTCGGTGTAAATATATGAATGTATTTTAGAAATGTTTTGAAAATATTTTCTTTCAAAATAAGCATTTCAAAATATTTTTGTGTCAAAGTAATTATAATATTTGAATAAGTGCAAAATCCAAAATGTAATTTCTATTCCAGTCTATATATTGGTTTTAAAAATATAGATCTTTTCACAGCATAAACTCCTTAAAGATCCCTAATCCAAATGACGTTAAAATGCTGCAAACGTTGGAAGTAAATATATGGAAAGGTAGAGAGAAGCATTGCTGTTCAAAGCCATATTTTTCAGTGGAAGGAATAGCACTATGTTTGCTTCATTAAATATTAGTAACTCTTAAATAGGATATTTTCCTTTGCTCCGTAAATCCTATTTTCAAAATATATTTGTTACTTGAGTAGCAGTATCAGGAGTAGTAGTAATATTTATTATAAGTAAAAATGACATCAGCACCAGTACCAATTTTGAAATTATAAAGTACATCGTAACATCAAACCAAGGAACTGAAACTGGACTCTCTTGCCAATGTAGTCTTTGCTCTTTGCAAAATATCTGCTCTCTAGATGTTATTTTTTCTTACCTCATCTGCTTCTCATCCAACAGTGTAATGACTTTCTGAATATTTGACGATGGCTCTGTGCTTCTGGTGGTTCAATACGTTTTAATTAATAAGAAGAAAATGAAATGGAGGAGACAAAGGAAGGGTTGATGAAGGCAAGAGAGACAACACACAAACATGCAACCATGACTTTCCCAGGCATTATGATCTAGTGAGAAAGAATAATGAAAGGTCTTTCTGAGGAGCCTCCCTTCAGCTGCTACCCAAGATTTCCACAGAGAAGGTTGTGATGTCTTGGTGCCTTAGAAAACCTTGATTGGTGTGCCATGGGCTGAGCTCCAAAACAGCAGGGTATTTTATTTTTATTTTATTTAATTGAATTTATATAACCGCCCTTTTCCCCGAAGGGACTCAGGGCGGTGCACAGCCATTTAAAATACAACAAAATAACAAGACATATATACAGGACAATACCGAATTTAAAAACCAAATTAAAAAGGCAATATAAATGGGCTGAAAATCCAAATTTTAAAACCAATTTAAAGTTGTGAATCCACAACATTAAAGAGGAGGTATTCTAGATCAGTTGGTCATATTCCTGCTCACACTTAAACCCCAACAATTGTTCTGGAATAGAAATTATCTTTTGAAGTTGTGATATCCAGAGGGTTGTCGGTTCCTTTGAGTAATATGCCTCGATTGGGGGAATTAATACTAAAATAGAAGACAGGCATACCGTTGTTATGGGATGAGTAATATCCCTAAAGAACAGTAACTGGGTCAAAATGATTTAGAAATAAGATGTGGAGAATAGGCTCCATCGGATTGGATTAAGCAATAATAAACCATTTTTAAACTGGGTAAGCCATAAAGGAGGCAACAAGACTGTAGCTAGGAGTAAAGTTCATATAGCCTCAAAAGAATGGTCATTAAATACTCTCTTACTCTTCCTCTTAGCTACACATGAACTCTGATATTGTGACTTTCACAGAAGTTTCTAAGGATCCTAAAGGGTTGGAGTGGCTCTGGAACCCTCAGATTATAGGGGTGTACAACAGACTGCTACAACGATGTGAGCTAAATAAGCATACCACAGAAGCAGCCTCTGGAGCACTTCAGAATATCACAGCAGGAGACCGGAGGGTAAGGCTAACTCCAGAAATACCAGCATGAATCCTCTGAAGACTTTAAAATAAACAATGTGGATTAAGGAGAGGAGGAAGTTAAGACATGAATTTGATGTTTTGCAGGAAACTTGAGCTAGATATGGAAGATGAACTCTCTGATGGTTCCCTTTCTACATTGAAAGAACAGTGTAGCAAAATGGAGTAGGCCTACTCAAACAATGGAGGACCTCTGGCCAAAGCTGCCATCAGCCTTTTCCCATTTTTTTCTTGTGCCCTGAAGGAAAGGGGCTCTGAGGTTTTCTCTGTGCTGAGCTTATGTTCAGCCAGTAATACTTAACCAACACTGCCAAAACTCTGGAGTTTTTAAAGTAACGTATAGAGAAGATATCTAGGAGGAATGCTTGCTCTGCCTACTTTGCAGTTGCTTGAGGTTGAACAGTGACTGCATTGAAAACCTGCCCATCTTGTTATGGAGGGTGAGAAAAGGGGAGAACCAGTAAACCAGATTGCAGGAAGGAAAAGAGTGACAAGGCTTCTATTGTCTGCCTAAAGCCAAACAAAGGCGGTAATCAATGATTCAGAAAGCCCTAGGAGTAAAGGAAGAAAAAAACTGAGTCATCTGTTGCAGCATTCAGATACTTCTTAGTATAGATATATGGAAGTTTTATAGTTTGCGAGAGCACCTTATAGTAGAAGAATCAGTCAAACGTTATTTCTCCACTGTGCCTAGAACTTTTATTGACTCTTCAGGTGACTCATTATTTGCTAGCTCATTCTTCTCTTCGTCTATTGTAGTGGGCAGGTGTCCTCAGTAGGGTGGCTTTGGAGCAAGAGAGGATCCTGAACCCTGTACTGGACAGGGTCCGCACAGCTGACCATCACCAGCTTCGCTCATTGACAGGATTGATTCGCAACCTGTCTCGGAATGCACGCAACAAGGATGAAATGTGTGAGTTATTCCTATAGGAGAACACAACAGGGCCTTGACAAAAGTTCACTTTGTGCAATTCAGATGCTTTACTTATATCCTCCATAGTGAGATTTTAGACAAAGTACTTTTTCTCTGTGGTTTTGCTAACCAGTTTTGTTTCGGATTGGCAGCAACCAAAGTGGTGAGTCATTTGATTGAGAAGCTTCCTGGAAGCTCCGGAGACAAGTGGCCCCCAACAGAGGTCGTAATCAACATCATTGCAGTGCTGAACAACTTGGTTGTGGAGAGCCCCGTTGCTGCACGTGACATTGTCTACTTTGATGGCCTGCGCAAACTCTTCTACATCAAGAAGAAAAGAGACAGGTATGCGGGAATGGCCAGCAGTTTCCATTCATACACCACACTGACTTCACAAGTAGAACTACATTTTGCACTGCTTAATTTTCTGGACTCGGCTGCAGCTTCAGAAAACTTCTGGATGCCCCTTGTTTCAGCATTGAGCTTACTAGATTCACCTAATCTTCAGAAGTAGAGAATGTTTGGCATAGTGGTTAAGACATCAAACTGGAAACTAGGAGTTCTGGTCTCACTTTAGGTACAAAGCCAACCTAATGACCTTTGGCCAGTCATTCTTTCTCAGCCCTAGGAAGCAGGCAATGGCAAACCTAAAAACTGCACTCCTGCAAAAAGAAATTTGTGGGGACTTGTCCAGGCAGTCACCAGGAGTCAGCACTCACTCGACGGTACTCGACACACGATCCTCAAAAGGTGCAGTCCCTTTCAAAAGCAAATGGCAAGTTTCAGTGGATAAATCAAGGGTTGGAGGAAGGAAGAAAATGAGCAAGAAATCAAGTCTGTCAGACCTCAAGAGTTTTTCAGTTGATTTTTATCCAACTAAATAATTTATTTCCAACTTTTGAGAGTTTTTTTCTACCCTGATCTGACTTATTAGCTCCTTTGTTTTCCTATTATGGCATCCAGACTTATCCATGCCATTTATCTCACGGACCTTGCCTCAAGGGCCTTGCCAGTACAAAGTCTGATATCATTTTCATTTTAAAAATGCCCCTCTCCAAAGGGGTCTTGTTGAAGGTGCCACCAGCTGCCTACAGAAGACCAAAGTGCCTGTGCAAACTGACCATCCTAAAAGAAGGACGGTTGGCATTTCAGAGGTCTGTGCAGCTAACGGGCACTAGGTATAACGTTACGGTAACACAACAAGGGTCGGCTGCCTCAGTCTCTCCTTCACCTCATATCCTCTTAGAAGCAGCAGCAGTTTTCCTGACTTGGAAAAGTATAGACCTGTTTCTACAGGGATGCTGCTGAATAAATAGATCAAAGGGATTTAATCCTGGAAATGGGAGGGTAGGATTCCAGCCACATAAATCCTTGACTTAACGTCCATTAGTAATTCATGGAGAAGGAATGGGCATGTTTGAGTCCCAGTGGGCACCAGTAACATGTTTCAGATTTCTCTTCTTTCTCTAGCTCGGATAACGAGAAGGCCTCCAGAGCTGCTTCCAGTCTCTTGTCTAACATGTGGCAGTACAGCAAGCTTCATCGGGACTATAAAATGGTTTGTGTTTTTCTCTCTATATTCTCTGTTACAAAGTGAGAAGGGCCTAGGTCTCTAGCACAGTCAGGGCCGGATTTAGACGAAAAGAGGCCCTAGGCTATTCCACTTATGAGGCCCTTTCACCTCCCATTTTTAAGTTTGTAAATTATGTAAATTAC
>JANHFO010005869.1:111818-127347 GCA_032468095.1 Pareas carinatus | reverse complement strand
GGGGTTGAGAGGAGGAGGGCGAAAAGGGGGGAAAATTGTTCAAGGGGTTATTTACACTAATTTTTTTTTTACATTCTGTATGTCGTTTAAAACTTTTTAATAAAAAAAAAGATCCCAGTCCTAATTGTGGTCACTAAAGTGAGGACTACTCATGCTTGTCAACAACATTTGCAAGGGCTCCGCTCATTAGGCTACTCGCTGCTTTGGTCTCATCACATGCAGAGAAACAAAACTTGATTCCCTCTCTATGTCTGTCCCAAGCTCTGACAAATATTTTTAACTTAACCCTGTAAGAATGATTACAGTGATCATGTCTACATTGTAGACATCTTCAAGAGGTCTCCTTGATCATCCAAACACTTACTTCTGAGTAAATTGTATGCACTGTGTGGGGATTAATACTCTAGGATTATATTGCTTGACCATAGTGCATGTCTGCTTCAAATCCCTTTGGTGTAAGTCCCTGAGGCAGGCAGGAGAAGTAGTTTCATTTAAGTACTCACAATGGGAAAAATCCATGCCCTCAATACCCATTCCGATAGATGATTGCATCTTTTTATTTTTGTATAGACCTAAAATATTTTCCCTCATGTGATTCATTGTCTAAAATCTAGAACAAGTAGCACTTTCAATAGCAGTTGGAACAGAAAAAGGAAAACAGATCTCAGTGTTTCTAGTGATGCTTCTCATGGGACAAGTTTTGAGAATTTAAGCTCAATGACCAGTAGGAAACAAAGCTAGGATCAGAATCTCATCAAGTTTGATTTTACATGGACTAGCAAGAAAGACAATCCAAGCAGACAATTGAATACAAGCAAGCATTGGGTAACAATAGCCAGAATCTTGCATAATTAGCAATATATTTGAAAACCAAAAAGTCCAGAGTACTTCAAAACAAAATGTCCAGATGTCCACAAAAATAAATAAATAATAGAGAACTGCCCAAGCATTGATCTGTCCGTTTAACCTCTCAAATAATTGTAAAATTCAAGTGGTGGGTTTTTTTCGTACTTTTGAAACGTAATATCTGGATTATTATAAACAACTTGCTTTTCATTTTATTGCTAAGTTTCTATGATTACTGCTTATCTGTTTGATTGGGGGTTTGGACAATCTTTGAACAGGTTTCCTTACACTGAAAAATATATATAAAAAATCACTTCAATAGCGGATCACAAAGGGCGAAGAAAAAAGCAGTGTCTGACAAAAAATAAGCAGATGAAGAAACAGGGCATCAGGATAGGAAGATTGGATTAGAAATTGTTTTGTTTTGATATTGGAAGACTATTTGATAATTTGTGTTATAAGGGAGGGGAAGGCTGGCTAATATGCCCCTGAAACACTTTTTACACAAACTTTCATATGGGTGTTTATCTGAATGATCTCAGATCTCTAATAAGAAAGATAAATGTTATGGCATAGGACCAAGTTATCTACAAGACCGCATTCTGCCAGCAAATACCTCCCACCGACCTGTTCGCTCCCACAGAGAGGGCCTCCTCAGGGTGCCGTCGGCCAGACAATGTTGGCTGGCGACCCCCAGGGGGGGAGCCTTCTCTGTGGCGGCTCCCACCCTCTGGTATGACCTCCCGCCAGAGATTCACACTATCACAGACCTCCATGTCTTCCGCCGTGCTATAAAGACCCATCTTTTTACCCAGGTCGGGTTGGCCTAATCCACATTGTTACCCTGCCAAAATACTTTAGTAATTTTAATTTTTTAATCAGATTTTAAATTGGTTTTGTATTGTGAGTCTAAAATAGCCATTTCTAATTATAGTCTTTTAAATTTCTTTTAATATATTGTGTGTTAAAGTGTCTTAACTGTTTTTTATATGGCTGTGCACTGCCTTGGGTCCCTTCGGGGAGAAGGGTGGTATAAAAATGTAAATAATAAATAAATAAATAAATACATGCAAAGGGTAGGGGGGAATCACTGGGACCATTACCCTTTATATAAATGAAATAAAACAATAGCTAAAAATACATTTGAAAACAATATTCCCATTGAGATATTTTTCAGGAAGACTTCTGCCAGCTGGCTGCATTTCTGCAGTTCCAGTTATTATTTGAAATTGAACTGCTATATATCTTTTTTAAAATCAAAACTTAAAAGCATATTAAAACATGTTTTTATTTTGTTTTATTTTACAAGGAAGACAACTACAATCTTGTGTCTACTATATCAACAGCTCCCATTGAAAGTATCTTGACAAGATTATATCAATCACACAATTCTGCATAGTTATTTTAATCACTTCTCATGAAACTTGAATTATATATAAAAAAGAAATTTTCAGAAAAGTGATCTGTCATGACTTTAAATCTTTATGTAGAGGATTTGGAGAGTTAGTTAGACTTTGAATACTCTTTGGCAGCTATAGTACTCTGACAATTATAATCCTCCCACCCTTCCTCCCAATTGTTTATATAGGCCCCCTCATTTTATTTCTTCTCAATAAAAATCCCTGTAGGTAAGTTGAACTGAGAGTGAGAGAGTTTAGATCAGCCACCCAATGAGCTTCCATGACTGAGAATGGAGCACTATCCCTAGTGCTATTCCAACATCTCAGCCAATAGATCTTAACCATTCTCTTCTGTTGCCCCTACTTCACCAGAATTTGATTAACTTCCTTCCTTCATTAATCTGGTTGCTTTCAATTTATCAGAATTAATTCATCCTTTCTCAGTATGAAAAACAGATTCATAGTGCAACCCATTGTTTAAACAAGAGCAAATCATACTGAACTTCCTTCAAATGAAGAGATAAAGGCATTCTTCAGATGAGTCTTACAGAACTTAAACAACAGCATGTAGTGTTCTTGGAAACAATAGGAAATGCAGTTTCTTGCAGGATGCCTTATAATTTTTCAGTTAAGCTACACACTGATACACAGTGTGGGAAGCTTCAGCTGCCACCCTCAGGTTATCAGCTCTAGTGTTGGTCTAGTCTGCAGCAGAATATGATGCCCCTGTATGACTTAACAGCTGTCATACTAGTAAGATAGACCCAAACTCAACAACGCCCTGAGAATTATAACCGAATGTATTAAAACCACTCTGACTTGCTGGTTTCCTGTTCTGTGCCAAATAGCACTGTGAGCTTTATGAAGGCAAGATGCACTAGTGAGAGAATACACAACTCACTCCTACCAGTGCATGCTGACATTCCCCATTTATCAACTGGAAGACTCAAATCCAGGAAGCCCCCACTGGCACTTGCATAATATCTGCTCAACAACCTTTAGCATTGATTCCCAATGGAATGTCAAATAGGTCACTGAACACCCAGACATAGGAAGACATATAAATCACTCCATAACAAAGGTGCCAAACTTTGAACTCCCACATCAGCAGTGGACAATTCTGAATAGGATTTGCATCTCACACAGTGTCTGATTGGACTCTGTATAAATGGGATGGTGGTTTCCTCCCCTCAGTGTGACTGCAGGTTCCCACATCAAACTGTAGATCACATCGTGACTAGCTGTAAGCTGAGGGCTTATACCAGTCCAGTATATGATTTTAAAAAATTATAAACAATGTTGTGCTTCAGTGGTTAGATGGCCTAAACGTTGGATATTTTTAATAGTTATATTTTATTTTGTTTAACTAGTCTAGGTGAAATGTTAATATATCTAGCTAATCCATGCATGATATGCCATATGCTAAATAAATAAATATATTAAAAAAGGATGTTTCAAAGGCCAACTGATTTGGGAATAAATACTATTTATAATCAGATTGTTTATCCAGGTTAATTAAAAACTGTGATTTCACATCCAGACGTATGTAAATGGATATAGACATACTTATTAAGCCTTCTGAAAATCATGGGTTTAGTTGTCTATTGGATTATAGTTACCTTCTTGATCTCACCTCCTTTATCTCACACATTGTAAGACTGGCATGAACATTATTTGAAAGAATATTAAAGCCAGGCTTCTTACAGGATGCTATTATGCAGTGAAAAATGAGCATTTTTAAAAGAACCAATTTCCCAAGATGGCATTAAAATACATGACTTATATCTCCTGCTTCATTTACATAGAAATAACATAGAGAAGCTTAAGAAGCAATGAGTATGTGAGTTAATAGCTAATTTACATGTGGAAAAAAACTCATCCAACCATGCAGAAGATAATTAGCTCCTACTCATTAGGAGTATCCAGACCACTTTAGAATCGAAGCATATCATAACAAATAACAGTATTACCACTTCTGTAAGTCATCCTTAAGTTGTGGATCACTCCATGTTTATTTATGATTAGGGTTTGAAAAGATACAGTATTTAATCTTAGTATTTGCAGGGCTTTAGAATTTCAAACATTCCATTTTCTTTATTTTGCAAGTTCAGAGAGGACTTTTTGAGTTTAAGAATCTACACATGGGAAGCCTCTGAACTTGAAAATTTTCAGTATTGATTTACTGTAACCATGTCTGGTTTTCAGATGTGAGCTTTATGAGAGGATTGATGTTTGCTTTTGGTGCTTATTCCAAACAAATGCAAATTTGCCTGTGCATCAATCTAATAAATGTCTGGAAATGAAATAATGCTATGATACAGAATATTGCAGGAAAAAAATGGACAATGTCTCTTATTGAATGAAAATCCAATGTGAATATATTCATAATCTTGATGGTTTAAAGTGAAGTATAATTGATATAAAAGCCTGTATAGTTTCTTTTAAGGAACTTTATCAGTAACACGCTCTGACTCCATTTTATCCATAAAAGTAATGAGAATGTACACTGTTGATAAGATTTAATTTTAGAACCAATAGAGTAAGTTAGTTTAGCGTACAGACAGATTAGCTGTTATTATCCTTTCTATTGAGGTCTTTCATTTGATGTATCATAGAAAAATATTGGCTAAGTAGAATGCTTCTGCTAACTAGTGCTACATGATTTATCTTTTCAGAAATAAGATTAGAAAGTAAGAAGGTAAAACCTATGAATTTTATAAATATTATGGGGGGGGGAAGCCAAAAGTAAATGGAAAACACGTCAACTTAAGTTTCGTAAGATCCAAATCACATGGTTGTTTACAAGAGAACGAAGAGTCCCGATTGGGACTAACAATATAAAAAGTCAGTGATTAACAGAATTGAAACCAAAGTGGTAAAGAACATGTCTAAAAATGGTTAATAAATGTTATATAAATATATATAAAATGTTATAATGTATATAGATATAAAAGGCTTAAAGAAGGATTAAAGCTTAAAAGTCAACAAATGAAGGGAGGGGAAGGGGAATAGGTATGTATGCAAGGGATGTTTGTAAATACGTATATAGTTATGTAAGTGTTGTTTTTAAATTTAAAAGTAATAAAGTTTTCTAACAAAAAAAAGATTTATCTTTTCAGATGTAGGTTAATTTGTAGTTATGAGCAATAGTCTGTTTAACATGCAAGCTGACTAGTTTTCTTGATAAATAATGTTCAAGGTCACCTTTTGCAGTGCTCTGAAAAGAGACGACTAAGACTGAATGACTGAATCCATAGACAGAGTCAGAGAATTGTCTTCATAGGAACACTTAGAGCGCAGAAGATATTACATTAATCCATCTTTGAACATTATGAAGCTCTGTTTCACTTCTTGACTGGCAGGCAGTTTTCCAAATGGAGCTGTTGCCGAGTGTTTCTCTAATCTTTTGGTGCCTGTAGGGTTCCCTTTGTATCTTATTTAGCCTTTGGCAAGTGGATGGTTTTGGTACACACCCTCAGTTTATTAATAGATATCAACTGGTCTCTTCTCCCTTGAAGATAACCTCAGCTGCTTTTCACAGATATGTGATGATTTCATTTCAGGGCATAAAAGAACATGAAGTCTAAGTCTAAGGCTATATTTGGAAAAGGCCTTTTACCTTCACTCTGTGAGAGCTGGTGCTTCAGAAGAGATCATACAGGAGCAAAATATATCAATCCCAAATTTTGTCTCCTTCCTTCAGCCTTCATAAATGTTTGTGAGTGGAATGATCAAGCAGATTTGGGAACTGTTACTTACTTTGCTGCAGAATGATACAGAAACAAAATATAAAAGTAGGTTCATATAGAAATGCAGAAGGAGCTATTTGGATGATGAAATCCAGGTTTCATCTCTGAGAAGGAATTTCAAAGCTTTCATAGCAGAGGTCGATGAAGATTCTCAATCATCTAGTTAGAGTTGTTTGGAAGTTAAGTTATGGCAACTGGACTTCCTTTCTTGTTGGTTCAAAACATCTCAGTACCTATCCTAGTAGCTTCTTCAGTCTTCCATAGGAAATGAGTGTCCAGTCAATGATAGTGGAATGTATTACCTATTAGTGTAATTATATCTATTGCAAACTGCTCTTACTTTAACCATTTTTCTTAACGTTTATATTATAAAGGCCAGAACCTGTCTTTCTATAATTTAAGTCTATTATTCTATGCCCTGTCCTATGGATTTTTCTTGCCCTACAGTGTTCAGACTTGACTAGCTAACAAAATGAAATTCAATGTACAGGAAAGTAAGGTTTTACAGTTAGACAAGAAAAAACAAAGGAACAAGTATAGAATAGGTGATGACTTGAATATGAGCCAGCCACGTGCTATAGGTGCCAAAAAAGTCAACACAATCCATTAACAGATGGATAGAATCAAGATCATGTGAAGTGTTAATACCACTTTATTATGCCTTGGTAAGACCACACTTGGAATATTGCATCCAGTTTTTGGATATTAAAAGGATGCTGAGAGTGTAAAAAGAATGGAGAGAAGAGCAACAAAGATAAATAGGAGACTGAAGGTTAAAACATATGAGGAATGGCTGCAGGTATTGGGTATGTCTAGCTAAATGAAACGAAGGACTTGGGGTGACATGATAGCAGTGTTCCAATATCTAAATGACTGCCACAAAGAAGAGAGGATCAACCTATTCTCCAAAGCACCTGAAGGCCAAATAAGAAGCAATGAATAGAAACAGATCAAGGAGCGAACCCAATCTTGAACTAAGGAAATCCTTTCATTTTACTTAACAGGATTTAACTTCTAGATCACAGGTCATCTTTAGAGATCTCCTCTGCATGTGTTTCAGTTTCCTTGAATTCTTTTACAAGTGGTTTTTTTTCAAAGTTTCTCTGAATCCTTCTTAAAGACCCCTTTAAGGTCTAGCCTGATCAATGCAAAAAAGTGGAACAATTCCTTTTCATGATTTAGAATTATGCCTCTCTTGATGCAGCACAAAACTTCATTTCCCTTTCTTTTTAATCTTATCACACTCATATACAGATTGAAATATATTGGTATTTCAAGATCTTTTGTTTTACAAATTAAAATCCCTATTAGATTTTTGTTTTGTAGGATTGCAATGTTCCATTTTCCTTGTTTTAGTGTTGTTTTAAGCTATTTTTTTAACTCACCAAGAATATTTTCTATCTTTTGACTCTGAGCTCATTCACCCAATTAAGAGCCATCTGCATGTTTAATTGAGCGTTCTCTTCATCTTCTTATCCCAGGCAGTAATAAATATTCTGACAACATGGGCCTAAGACTGAACTTTGCAGAATTTTGCTCAGTACCTCATTTTGACAAGGAAGCACTGCTATCAGTCTCTGAGTAAAGTTTCAAGCCAACTACACAACATCCATTTAAATGTTATGTTATGATTCATAATTAGCTTGTGAGTCAGAATGTGTTGGGTACTTTGTCAAACACTTGGCTAAAATCATAAGAACATAAGACAATCAATGTTGGGTTAAGCCATAGGCCTATCTAGCCTAGCATTCTATATTCTGCAATAACTAATTCAGAATAACAGAATATCAGAGTTGGAAGGGACCTTGAAGGTCTAGTCCAACCCGGAGTCTGATCCTGCCTACACTTGTCAAATTTCTTTTTAACATAATTCAAATTGGCTGACATTATCACAATTGCTGGTTGAAAATCCCACAGTTGAACAATGTGCTGGGTGAAAAAAATATTTCCTTCCTTCCATTCATCCTGAATCTCCCTGCGTTTTACAATACTTTCAGTAAATGATCTCAAATTCTTATACCATTAGAGAGAGAAAAGGAAGCTCTCCTCTCTTAGCATTATTTATGTGCTGCATGCCTTTTAAATGTCTCATTCTCTTTTGTAGCTAGTTAGAGAATCCCAGTTGCAATAGTCTTTCATTGCTCCCACTTGCTATTCATTTTGTACTTTTGTGAGGGTATGCGAATTATATTAAGAAATATAATTCTCAAGGTGTGATGATCAGAATTGTAAGCAATACTCCAAATGTGATCTAACCATAGATTTGTATTAGGAGTATTTTTAGTTCCCTTTCTAATTATGGCAAGCATGGGATTTCTTCTTCCTCCTTTTCCTCTTCCTTCCTCCTCCTCAGTTGCACACTGGTGCGACATTTTTATTTAATTCTCCATTGTGATTCTAAGGTCCCTTCCCTGCTCATACTGCCCATTCATATACTACTAACATGCAGGTGATGTTTGGATTTTCTGATCTAATATATCTCTCTTCATATTTGAGAGTGTGTCATTTTCAAACACCTTCATTAAGTTTGGAGATTTTATTTTTAGCTGCTCAAAATCCCATGCAGATGCTGTAATCCAGAATAGTTTAGTATTAGGAAACATGGGCACATCACAGTCCTCGATTTATGACCACAATTGAACCCAAACTTTCTGTTGTTAAGTGAGACATTTGTTAGGTGTTTGTCAAAAGGTCACAAAAGGGGATCACATGACCCCAGGATACTGCAATCATCATAAATGTAAGTCAGTTGGCAAGCCTCTGAATTTTTGTCGCATGATCATAGGGATGCCGCAACAGTCATAAGTGTGAAAAATGGGCATAATCACCTTTTTTCAGTGTCATTGTAACTTTGAATGGTCACTAAACAAACTGTTGTAAGTCAAGGACTACCTGTATTAGTTATGTGGATACTTTCCTGTATTCACTGAATATGTCCAGGATTGTTATTATAAATGAAAGAAATTTTGCTGCAGAGTAGCTCCTGCCTTATTGATTTTATATCTTGCAGTTGTTTCTATTCCAGCCTCCTGAATGCTATTTCTCTACCTAAAATACTAGTTTTTTTCTCCCTGTAGCATGACTTAATTAAAATTACATCATTTTCTTGGTCTACCATTGTGCAGAAATTAGATCAGTCACCACAGAAAGGCAAAATAAACTCTCTTTGATTTTTGATAGTAGTGTTCGTCTTAAAATAAAGATGGATTGTTCATTCATCAGCAGTGTGGGTGCTTTATGGTGCATTCATAAAGATAAAACAATAAACGCTAACTTAAAATCATGATAAAATGGAATGCATCAAAACATTTCCAGAAGAGACCAACAATCAGATTTTGTAACATAGCAAAAAGCATAGAGTATGCCAGTAAGGAAAGCAAATACGGATTTTTAATACACAACCAAGGAAACTGTATCTTAACTGGGGCAATTTCCAGATTAGCCAGCTCTAAATTGCTGAGTAGAATGATTTGTCTGCAAGGCTACAACACACCTAGTTAGTGCAAATTAAATAAAAGCCCATTAAAACATTATTATTATTTTGGTACCATGTTATTTTTAACAAATAGCACTACAATCTCAGCCTGTTGTAATAAACTTGGGAAAGAAGAGAATATCCCAGAGAGGGAAAGCAAAAGTCACCACATCACATTATTTTGCTAACAGGAAAACCACTTCCCATTTAAAACTGATTTACCTATTTCAGTTGAATGAAGATTTCTGCTGCATGTATGGTCCTGCCACAAGGCAATCTCTAGTTGTGTTCAGCTTATGTTTTTATTTATTTTGTGGACATTTAATCCTTCATTTCTATCTGTACTTGCATTCAATCTGGCGAGTGAGACTTTTCCTATGTGTGTCTGCCTTCCTAGCAACCTGTTATCTTCCTTCTGAAAACCAGCTATATATGCCAACTTCCATCCTTCATCAATGTTGTGGTTCCACTAGGCAGAATTCCAAATCATCTTTGGTTATGCTGGTCGTATTAAAAAAGGCAAAGATGATGATAAAATGCAATGAAAAGTTATTTTTCAAGTGTTGTAAATTGATACACAGTACTGTATGTCTCCTGTGAAGATTGCCCAGGATAAAAATTATTGCCGTTGAAACAGATATGCTAATACACTGCATGAGAAGCTGGAAAGTAATGAGACTTATCTTGCCTTATTGGTTGTTGGTGGAGAGGCACAGTAGGAATGAGGATGTTGTGTATATATGTCATGGGATTAGCATTGGGACATCATGAAATGCATTTTGTCACTTCCACCTGTGGATAATATGTAGGGACTTTAGTTTAGGAATATTTTAGTGTGTGCACATCTCTGCTGCCCATCAGATATTGAACTCTACATAGATGATTAGAAACCACTATAAGTTTTTATTTCCCCTATAGCAAATATCACATTCTATTTGATTGATTTATTGTCGCTCATTAGGGCCAATTGTGTTACTTCCCATGGCGTATAAAAATTTGAATAAAATGGGTCAGGATGAGTGATTATTTAAATATAAGATCTTTATATTTCAGCATGCAGAGACACTTACAGCTTTGTAAGTGCAATGCTGTTCTATTATTTTAAGCAAAATGCTTGACTATAGGAGATTCTAGTCCATATTTGTAACCATTGTAGTTTTGCTGAGATTTACAGTGTGGGGCTTCACGAGTCATAGAAAAGCACATCAGCAGTATTCTCCTGAATCTGACCGCTAGCCCATCTAATTAAATTCATAAAGAAGCTGACTAGCAAATCGTCTTCAGAGGACTCCCATGATTTCCATGAATTGGTCCTTTTTTGAAGCCAGACAAGCTGAGAATCTCGATAGACTATTTAGCTATGCACTTTGGGATGAACAGCCTTCGAATGATGCAGGAGTATGAAAGGATTTCCAGAAAAAAACAATCGCAGGTTACAGGATTCAAGTGACCCTGAGGGCACAGATAAACCTCCAAGTGGCCTCAACAACTCTCAGAAAGAGGACTAACAACCACATGACTGCAAGGAATATAAATCCTTCCAATCTCCACCAATCAGTCAAGCTTCTTGGATGAGAAGTGAAATGTCTTCTAGCAAAACAACAAAGTCGTTTCCTTCTGAAAGAAACCACATTTGGGACATCTTATGGATGTGAATTCCAAAGTTAAATTATGTGTTATGTTAAAAAAAAAAAAAAGTAGAAGTCCCGACTTGCCCAGAATTCAATTTTATTCGTCGATCTCTAATTCTAGTACTTTGGAAAGGGAAAATAGTTTCTCCTTGTCCATTGTGCCTAATTTTGGACATCTCAATCATATCTGCCCTCAGAATCAGAATTGATTTCACCATGTGTATCAGGACACACATGGAATTTGTCTTTTCACCTCTTTTCTAGACTAGCTCCCCCCTAAATATTTGAGTATCTAAATTGCCAGCCTCTGAGCCTTATCTAGCTCCATTCTAGCCATTGTAAGGAACAGTGATTAGAACAGAACATAATATTTCAGCCTCCATTGCACCTTTGATTTATATAAGGGCATTATCTACCTATCATCTATCTACCTATGTATCTATCTATCAGAATTTCATTCCTTTATTGTTTTATAAGTAACTCAAGATGGTGAATTGCGCAATACTCTTTCCTCTTACTAGTTTCTCCACAACAACCACCCTGGGCGGTGGTTTGGGTTGAGAGAGAGAGTGACTGGTCCCAAAATCATCCAGCCAGCTTTCATGCCTAATGAAGGACTGGAACTCACAGTGTCCTAATTTAGTGGCCATCACTTAACCACTACACCAAACTGGCTCTCTATTGCAATAGAGCATTTCTATTTAAATATACTTTCTTATTATCCCTAACTTGCTGTTGGCTTTTATTGTGAGAGATGGATGCTCTGTTGATATATTTACATTCACAATAATCAGCAAGAAAGTTATTCCCATGTTTTCTTCCAAATGTTTGTCCTTCCTGGAAATTTTTTTCAGGCTCAGAAAGGAGTAGCGACCCCAGGCAATGACATTACAGGGCCATGCACATTCTCAGAATGAGAGCAGTGGCACCACTTGATGATGTCACAAGCTGAGACTCATTAGCTGCAACTCATCTGGGCACTCGGTGTCAAAAAGATTAGCCATCCCTGTCCTATAGCAATGTACACTAAAATATCAACTGGGTCAAATTAATCAAAGTAATATTTATTCATTCATGCTGATACTATAAAAAGCAAGGGATGGAAAGAAGGAAAAAACAAAACAATTATGCCAAATATTTTAAATCTTGAGATCAGTTCTAAGATGGTGGTAATGGCTTGATATACAGTCAGTTTAGAAGTTATTGGTATCACTTTAAGCTAACTCATGGCATCCCATTTATGTCCAACACAAGTAATTATAATCAAATATTATTTTTCAAATTTTAATTTACACCTGTTGTAGAAATGGAGATACATGAACAAATGAGGATAAAGCATTTATCTGGTTTATTGCCCGAGCAATGTCATTAAAGAACAATGAGGACTAAAGTCAGATTCTTATTCAGAGATAAATTCTTGGTAATGCTGTGGGTTTGGGTGATTATAGATATCCAGCATCAGTAATAACTGATTATTAAATGATATTAATGATAATTAAAGTTTAAGGGAAATATTAAACATGTGTAAGCTTGTGCAAAAATTGTAAACTACCCTATTTCCTAAGACTAAGGACTGCATCCAGTGTTAGGCAATTAGAAAAAAACACAACTCATTGTAATCCATTAAAATAGGGAGGAAATCTATGGCTCTCCAGATATTTTTGAATTTCAACTCCCAGCATCCCTCATCCTTGGTCATGTGACTGGGGCTTTTGAGAGATGGAGGTTTGAGATACCTGGAATTTTCTTCTTACTTCAAAATTAGCAATGACATGAATACTGGTAGCACAACAATCACAGTTATTAGGAGTAGTGCTAGTCTAAATAATGAGTGTGCAACAGTTTTCATAAACAGATTAAGTCAATGATGGCGAACCTTTTTGAATCCAAGTGCCCAAACTGCAACCCAAAACCCACTTATTTATCAAAAGTGCCAACACGGCCATTTAGCTTTCTCGCATGGGTTGGTGTCCCCCTGCGCCCTCTCACAGTCATTGGTGAGCTTTCAATGATACAAACAACTTTTTATTGAAAGGCAAAAGCTTGCATTTGGCATGCTTTTGACCATCACGGATCCCCTGGTCTTCCGTCGGGCTCTAAAGACATTTTTATTTTCCCAAGCCGGGCTGTCCTGATCCCTCTTTTATATTTTGTATTTTAATTTGGTCTTAAATTTTAAATTTTATATGAAATTTTTTTTAGTCAGGCCAGTATGTTTAATTTCTTTAAAGGGTTTTAATTATTGTTATGTTTGTGCTTTTATCTCTGGCTGTACACCACCCCAAGTCCCTTGAGAGAGGGGCGGTATAGAAATTTAAATAATAAATAAATAAAATAAATAAATGGGCGGATTTAAATCTAGCAAAGCTTTTCAAAGCGTTTCGCGGTTCAAATATACTGTCTCAGAACTTTTCCTGGATGAAACCGCAAGGTGGACCTTGACTTACAACCGTTCGTTTAGTGAACTTTCAAAGTTACAACGTCACTGGGGGAAAAAGGGAATTTTGTGACCCTTTTCCACACTTAACTATTGCAGGATCATCACGTGATCAAAATCTGCATTGTTGGCAACTGGCTGGTATTCATGACGGTTGCGGTGTTCCCGGGGGTCATGTGATTCATTTTTTGCGGCCTTCTGAGAAACAGTTAATGGGGAAGCCAGATGCAGTTAAACACTGCGGGGGAAAAACTAACTTAACCACTGAAGGGATTCACTTAACTGTGGCAAGAAAAGTCGTAAAGCGTGTGTGTGTGTAGAAATACACTTGCCTAGCAAGTATAATTGTGGGCTCAAAGGTGATTGTAAGTTGAGAGGACTATCTGTAGTTTCTTTCAAAATGGAGGTGGGGGAGAGAATGAAAAACAGAGCGAAGGCGGAAAGCTAACGATGAAACAAATGTGCAATCTAACTATTTAGATATGGATCCCACTGCTCTCCTTCCGCTGTAGCATGCAATAGATGTCCCAAATATACAGTGCCGTTTTTCAGTGAGGCACAAATAAAAGATCTCGGTTAGGAGTATTATAAATTCACCAAAATCATCTGTTCCAGCACAAATGGGCACATCCTTCACAGCCTCTACTATTAGCAAGTCACCCCTTGCAAAGCATTTACTGGGCTCCTCTCCAAAAATGAACACAGAGTAAATTGGAGAAAATGGCAGACACGAACAGAATGCATTTGAAAGAGCTGGGGGCATCCAAAACTACCTCTGGATACGTTGCCTTCAAATACAGGTCGTCCTGGATTTATAACCATTCATTTAGTGACCGTTCTAAGTTACAACGGTGCTGGAAAAGGTGACTCGTGGTTTATTTTCACACTTAACGACCGTTGCAGCCTCCCTATGGTCACGTGATCGAAATTTAGATGTTTGGCCACCGACTCATAGCTATGACGGTCGCAGAGTCCTGGGGTCATGGGATCCCCTTTGGCGACCTTCTGACAAACTGGGTAAAACCGGATTCACTGACTGTGGTACAAATTTAGCCACCGCAGAGGTTCACCACAACCGCCGCCAAGATGGCCATAAAATGGGGAAGCGAAAACTCACTTGACAATTGTCTCACTCAGCAACAGAAATGCTAGGTTGAGTTGTGGTCGTAAGTCAAGGACTACCCATATGTGTATATTTGGGAAAGATGGAAGAAAAACATGGACTATGGGCATGGAAGGGTGATTTTAAAATAGAAATCCTCGCCATGACAAGTGATCCTCAATTTAGAACCATCCTAGTTACAGCAGATTTTTCCCACGGTTACTTCTAACCCAGATTTATTTCAATAGTTTCCCCCGTCATTGCGGTCACGTGATCACATTTTGGGCCCTTAACAAAATGTCCAGAATTTATGGCAATTTACCGCTTTTTACCATACAGGTATTTACTTCCAGTTGCTGGTAAAAAATGTCCGGTGCAAATGATGAATTTGCTTAAAAACCGTGGCATTTGTTTCACGACTGCTGTGTTCACTTAATGACCATTGCAAAAGAAAAATAAAGATTATAGAATGGGGCACAGTCACACGGTGAGTCATTTAACGGTTGGCACAATTTACAACTCTAATCCCAGGAAAGTTGAGAACTATCTGCAATTGGTCAACACCGCAGAAGTAGAAATATTTTGTTCTTTCGTTTTAATTCCATTCTTTCATTTCTGCTTTGATTATCAAGACACCCCTCCATCCCTTTGTCAATCCTCTTTGGCCTTGGGAGCTAAACAGAGATAGATGAGAGACCACCAGAAAATACATAGTATTTTGAATTCTGAATGCATAGTATTAAAATACATTGCGTTTTTCAGCAGCAGCCAAAAATGCCAATACAATCCTTGAATGTATAAACCAGAGGTCTCCAACCTTGGTCCCTTTAAGGCTTGTGGACTTCAACTCCCAGAATTCCTCAGCCAGCTCTGCTATGGTGGCTGAGCT
>JANHFO010005869.1:86335-96404 GCA_032468095.1 Pareas carinatus | reverse complement strand
AGGATGGAAGGCTGAGTCAACCTTGAGCTAGTGGGACTCAAACTGCTGAACTTACTGGCAGCCGACTGTTAACAGAATAAAATGCAATACTGCACTCTAATCACTGCGCCACTACAGAATTAGCATTCTTCTGGCTCTAACTTGAATCTTGATCCTGATTTCACATATTTTGGCATGCGTCTCCCAACTAGGGCTGGGCAGTGCTTCAAATTTAAAGTTAAAAAAGGTCCTTCCGGTCATGTGGGCCAAAGGAGTCTGCAGCTCCTTAAAGCAGGTATCTCTTTGCTTTAGATTGTGTGGCTGCAGCCATTTCACCATCTCAGGAAAGGATGTGTTTGATTTAAGGAGTTACAGATGGATTTTCCAGAGCACCTGGGTATAAACCTGTGTATAATCTTTTTGCCTTCATATGCAAAGTGTTGCTGAACCCTAGTCTACACTTACTAGAGCTGCCACCACCCCACACACACACATCATTATGTACTCACTTTGTTTAGAATTAGTACCAAAAAAGCACATTTCAAATGGCAATAGGCACTTATATTGATATAAGTCATTCATAGCAGAGATATCAAAGAAAGAGAAAAATGTAAGAAATAAGAACCAATTACGTCAAAAGATAACAAACAATATGAGTCAGCCATTTAATTCTTAGATATACTATAACTCTTTCATTTCCATGAAACTTTTTATTGGGGAACTTTACAGTACATTGTGACAAAGAATATATAAGGTGCAACTCAGCAAACAGTTCAGTGCCCTGGCTGTCATATTTTAGAGACAATTAAGGAGACCTGTGCTTGTTTCACAAGCTTTATATTAAGTATTCGTTTAATTATTAAAAGCAGATAATTCCTTGTTTAATCTCTTTTATAAAATACCAAGAAGAAGGATATTTGGTGATATAACTGGAAGAAAACTTCATGTCAACAATATAGAAGCCCAACTTGATTGACCATTTTGCAACAGTTCATCATTGATTTAGTAGTTTTAGAAATGCTAAATTAGAATAATGAAGAGTTGTGACACTGCTGCTATTTTTACTTTCAAAAGCACAAATTATATGATTAAAAGGGTGCTGCTTGTAAGGCATCAAAAGAGCAATATGTACCAGATGCCACCCAGACCGAATACATATGAGATTATTTAAGAATGGAACTTGTAAACTTAATGTGAAGAGTGGCAAGATGCCAAGATGATGCAATGAGGGAAGAGGGTTTTTTTTGTCTCTGTTACACACCACTTTATTAGGTGGAGACTTTTAGGGTTTTCCCCTCCTCAAAATCAATTTGGAAACAAATGATAGCAGATACAGCTATTTAAAGAATGAAATAAGGGGGCACTCTGAATGTCAGGCAGAGACCTAGCCTCAACAGAATTGTGTGATTGGTAACAGAGGGTGGAACTAAGGGATGAGGATATGGAGAATTCAATAGGAAGAATTCATACAAAATAAATGTTGAAGGTAAATAGCAATTGACTAAATTAAGGATACAGATTTCTTCCCCCCCCTCTTTCTCTCTCCTGTATTTCCTTTGATGTAAAAGTTGTTATGGGCTGCTTGCCATAGAACATTTAATGTAAGCTTACTTAAAGCAGGACCTTTTTGGTGATAACAGTCTTATAAAATTCCTTCAGTGAGTAACGGCATTATTCTTAACCCTTTATTCCTTGAGGTTCCAGATTTTTTAAAAAGTGTCTTTTTCATAAGATATTGAGAACTTGCTCAAGTTATTTATAATATTTCTCTTTTGACATTTCAGTTTTCTTTTTCTTGATGATTTTTCTTGAGCTATATTTTTCTTCTTGGTCTTTTCTTACTGTTATTTTGAATTGGGAGATTGTTACTTACTATATGGGCGTGTCAAGAGGATGTTTTTTAAAAAATACAAATGGAAGCCATAACTATCTATTCAATCCCCCAGCCACTCTTTTAACAGGTGTTTCTAAAAAGGGATGACGTGCTTGCCATCTTTTGACACCCTCCCAGTCTGGAACTGATTAATTTACTTAATGCACATCCACACCTAAAAAGTAATGCTTTGCTTTGAATGTATATGCTATATTTCTAAATTATTTTTTTTAAATAAGATACCTATTTTAAAAATATGACAAGTGTTAAATATAATCTGAAAATAAAACAACAGTCATATTTCCCAGCAGTAGGGAGTATATTCCCTTAACTAAACAGTGAACAGAAAAAATTGAACAGGAAGAAAATAAAAAGAAAACAGATTGGGTTTTCTCTCTCTGTTCATCTCACACTGAGAGAGCTTGACAATATATGTTTCTTCAGCAAGAATGCAATGTATAATCACTCTTCAGATATATTACTGACTTCTGGGGAAGAAATAGCAAATTGAAGACAGCTACACTAAATTAGAGCCTCTTCTGAACCTTTAACTCAAAGTCTGAAAACACCAGGTGAGTTAAATTCAAACCTTAGCAAAATGAGTTGTAAATGCAAGTTTTAGGATTTACAAACATTTTGGAGTAAAAGCAAAAGAGTGATTAGAATTTTGGTTTTGGAAAATTACAAATAGGCTAAGGGTCTAGATAAATTTGAAATAAGTTTTGAAATTAATTATATGAATCCTTTCCATGGGAAAATGTTTTTAATTTGAATTCTTAAAAAAACTCTTAATAAGGTAGCATGTTAAAAATCAGACATTAAATGGAACATGAAGGAGGATCCATATACAAATAACAAACCATAATTTTCCTATATAAGATTTATAAAAGAAGTTTGTTAAAGCTTTTGAAGAATTTTGTGAGATGTAACAAAGAAAACAAAATGAAAAGAAACCAAGTTTTAGGATATTATTTGAAAGAAATAAAAATCAAGATTGTTAGAAGGAATATAAAGTTGGTTTATTTGATCAAGGTTAAAATAGATATGTTGCCATCTCTGATAACCTTTAATATCAGGACTGAAATATTGAGATTTTAAGGAATTGCTTATCTATAGTAAAGGTAAGGGTTCCCCCTGCGCATGCATGCTAGTCGTCCCTGTGGTCATGTGGCTGGCATGACTAGATGCCAAAAGGCGCACAGAGTGCTGTTACCTTCCCACTGAGGTGGTCCCTATTTTTCTATTTGCATTTTACATGCTTTCAAACTGCTAGGTTGGCAGAAGCTGTTTCAAGTAATGGGAGCTCACTCCATTATGCAGCACTAGGGATTCGAACTGCCAGACTGCTGACCTTCTGAACAACAAGCTCAGCATCTTATCTGCTGAGCCACCATGCCCCCTTGCTTATATATAAGAGATGGTATATAGGAAGAAGAAAGTACTGTATTTGTTTTATTTTAGGAGAAAGTGACTACCCTTATCCTAAGCATGCTGAGATCTCCTATATGACTAGTATAATCATCTTCCTATGCATCTGAAGAGACAACATTAGTATATCATTTAAATTTTCTCATAATTTGAACCAGGGGTGGCCATTTGCATGTCACGATAAACTCAAATTCTGGGGGGACTCTGGTTTTGTCAGCCATTTCAGGTAGATCACCTAGAAAACAAACCAGATAAGCTAATTCTATATTATTGTAAGGTAGCATTAGCAGAATCTTGCAAGTCCGAAAGTACAAATCTGCCACCATTTTTTACAGCGTGATAAATTAGGGAGGGTCCCCTCTAAATTTCTTTCTCTGCGCATTATGCAGCTTCAGCCCTCCACGCCCTCCCATATCTATTTGTTCTGTAGATAGCATCTCTTCCTATCCTCTCACAGGGTCATTCCTACATACCATTATTAGTTTGCCCTAAATGAGCACTAACATTTTGCTGCTTTACCCTACTGCTCATTTCTTCCTGTCAAAAGAAAGAAAGAAGCACCATCCTTTCTTTGTTTATTATCAGAGGTGGAGAACTATGGCCTTTTTATGATTTGTGGACTTCAACTTCCAGAATTCCTGAGTCAGCCATACTGGCTCAGGAATTCTGGGAGTTGAACTCCATAAGTCATAAAGGGGTCATAGTTCCCCATCTTTGGCTTATTGGATTGCAAAAACTGAGAAGTGGCATTTTTTCTTCTAAAACTAAGAACAGTCATAGTTAGTTTTTGGCTTTTTAATTTCAAGGTGTTTTTTTTAAAGGCAAGTGAAAAATCCGATTTGCATCTTTACCTCCTGTTTTAATAGAATAGTTGATTTGAGGTCAAGAAGATGATTATCTCCTAGTGAAATTCCTTCAGCTTCTATTCAGTTTGCTGTATATAATCCAACTCTTCCATCAGCAGCTGGCTCTAAAGGGCAATTTCTTTCCTTCTATGGAGTCATTATGAAAAATATAAATTTCTTGTTATAAATAATCTTCTATTATCTCTTCTTATAGCAATCACGTTACTATGTGCTTTAAAAACCCACTAACCATGCAGATTGTAGTGGTCAAGATTTGACACACCTAAAGAAACTAAGTCACTTTGAAGATGCAAAATAATGTGTTAACATGTAAACAATTGAACAATGTATGTTGGGCTCGCAGCAAAGTATTGGCTGTTCGTTAGGCAGCCCTGATCAAAGGCAGAACCATAGCTACAGTATATATCTTTGGACTATTACATTGCAAAGGCAAGACAAAAAAGGCAGACCTAGTGTAAATTGCAACATGACAGTGGAATGCTTTTTGATAAACCCATCTGGATAACTTTCTTATTTATTCTCTTCCCACATCAGCATGGCAGCTGTATTATCTCTGAGATGTAATCAGAGAACATAAACAATTTGGTTTAATGAGCTACTGGGTTTGCTGACTGAGTCTTCCCCCTGTCACCATTCAGGGCCAATTCATCTTGCTGTGAATGTTTTCTTACAATGACACATTAAGTAGTTCACATGTATGGAGATGTCTCATAGGTTTGGTAATCAATTGCATGTGTATTGGGAGGGTAACCTTTACTACCATAAGATGTAGAGGTAGAAGAATAAGTTTGAATAGTTACTGTTGAACCCCTTGGGAATCCATTTGTGTGTCCCGAGAGCTTGCTCAGAGCTAATCATTTGTGTTTCTTCCTCTTTTAAGATCTGGAATAGTCTCTGAAAAGAAGCACCATGTTTCCAAAGTACATGTTCATGCAATCCAGCTCTCCCCCTTCTCTCCTTAAAGATGCTCCCAGCCACAGCTGCCTTTCAATTTATCTCTGTCTTCTTAATCTCTGTTTTTTTCCTCCCAACCTCATTCCCTTTTGAGTCAGTAGACAAAGATCGTCCCTTAGCAAAACTATCTGCATCAATGCAGCACAAAGGTAACCATTACCTTGCAGTCAAGAGAGATAAACTTTCATCTAGTGATCTTTAAATTGATATATTAATATTCCCCTGGTGAGTGTGTGTGGGGGGGCATTGCTTGAATGATGTGCCAAGACCACACAAATACATCTCCAGTGTATGTGCTATGCAGCAATTGATAGCGGCTTTCCCAGAATTGGTGACATTGGTTTCAATTGGAAGAAACCTCGAGCAATGAATTTGCAACTTCATGTGGTGAGCAGCACAGAACAGTCCTATCGACATATGCAGTGAGGCTGTACTGTCGAGGCAGCAAGAATAAGGGTGACAGGAGTTTCTTCTGGCTCCAGGATGACACAAAAACATGGCAAAGACACTGTATGCGAAAAACCCAGTTATCTCTCTGTATACTGCACATTGCTCAGAAGTAGCAATGTGCTTGCCTCCAGAAGCTGTGGGTGCTCCAGCACTGGAGAGTTTTAAGAAGAGATTGGACAGCCATTTGTCTGAAATGGCCTAGAGCAGTGATGGCGCACCTTTTAGAGACCGAGTACAACCCCAAAGCCACTTATTTATCGCAAAGTGCCAACATGGCAACACATGCCCACCCGGTGGCCATCAGTGACCTCCTGCCCAGCCCATGGCCTCTTCAATCTCGCTGAGGGCCTTCTGGTGACCTACCCCAGCTTCTGAGGCCCACTGTGAGCTATGCTCCCCTCCAGCCTAGTTTCTCTCCTCTCTCACCTTCGCCAGAGACTCCATGCCGCCTTTGAGCCGTCTGCCTTACCCCAAACGGGAGGGAGGAAGCGCTCCCATTGAGCTGCTGGGCAGAGGGTGAGTGATGTCAGAAATGTCCTCAGGTGCTCATAGAGAGGGGGAGGGGAGCCCCACACTCTTCTGACTTTCAAGTAAAGAAATCTGTGCTGGGGCAATGGTGTGTGTGCGCACAGAGAGGGCTCTGAGTGCCGCTTCTGGCATGTGTGTCATAGGTTCGCCACCACTGATCTAGAGTTTCCTACTTGAGCAGGGGGTTAGACCAGAAGACCTCCCAGGTCCCTTCCACCTCTGTTTTTCTAATAAGTAGAGGGAAAGAACGCTTCCATTCTGGAAGAAGAATGGGTGGAAAGATCCTTGTGCAAAGAGGCAGCTCTAGTCAAGAGTGGTAGCTGATCTTGTCTCAAACAGAAATTTATTTTCTCTCTTCAGATGGTAGCTGTTCATGGTGCTTTTCTTGCTCTCACACAGATGCAATTTTTGCTGCACATGTTTGGATATCAGAGTAAGCCACAACCTTTCAAAATTCTGGTTTATCGGGAATATATTGCACACTGCTCAATTATTCCTGCTTAACTCCTTCCACCAGCCCATTTCTAAATGTAATTTTTAAAAAACCTTTTAAAAATATCCTCTGTAAAATTCCTGCTTACAGATGAATTTGCTGAGCAAAATACTAATAGAAATACTTTTTACCCTCCCCTATAAAAGTCTTTCTCTAAACTTGAATAGTTAAGTAGCATTAAATTGGACAGATAATATTTATGCTTTTCCAGTTGTTGGGTTTTTTTTTAAAAAAATCCCACCTTGTTTTCTTTTTAATCTCCCTGCTGCATATTTCCTCTGGTTAATTCAATTCGTTTATCTCATGTTGTCTTCAGAGTATTTTGCTAAAATCCCAGTCTGATCCTTCAGAACTTATTTTTATTTATGACCCTCACGTTCATTTTAATTATAATAGATGAGATGATTTACCTTGAACAAGCAAGAAAGTTCAGTATTTATGACAACAAAACAAGTAGATTACAGAACCGATTAGTTGATTGGAAAAGAAAAGTAGGCATCTGTGACTGAAGTTTTCTTACTGCAGTTGGCTTTTGAACCAGTGTGAGAACTGGTACATTTGAAAGTCTGTCAAGATCCAACATTGCGTGCTTGTGTAGTAGTGTGGTCAGTTGCATCAAGGACTCAGGTTAAGTCAATTTTGTAATCAGGTAATCATGCTGATGTTTGCTCTTATAAATACAGTATTGTGCATTTATTTCCTTCAGTTCACATCTGTTCTAGTCTCTGTGCTACTCATGTAATATATTTCCTTAAGAATGAGATTTTTTTTTATTATTGTGCCAATCTGTGCCTGGCTCAATTTATATATCAAAGCTGCTAAGTTTCTTTCTAGGAATATGCCTGTTGTGATTTCAGAGCATGAGAGATGCCTATATTTGCCTTTGTGCTTATCTTGTTTCCTTCTCAGTTGCAAAGCTATTCTTTTTGTAGTTAAAGTTCTCCACTAGTTCTCCAACATGTAAGTGCCTATTCAAACTGTGTTTGAGCAGCATTTTATATAAGATCTATGTTTCCTTGTAGCTCTGGCATTTTGCTCATCTGTTACAAGGGACCAGGGATTCACACTGTAACCTTCTAACTTTGGATCTATACGTTGTTTGGCATGTATTGGTAAGTTGTTTTTTATTTATTCCTTGGTGAGTTATTTATATAATTTGGCGAGTTATATTTCTTGGTGAATTATTTTTCCAACAAAGCAACAAAGCTTCCCCCATTCCTTTACAGCTTATCAAGTCTTCTAAAAGCTGAAAAACTCTCCCATTTTTTTGATGAAAATACAAAGGCAAAAACACACTGTAACTTGCTGCACAGAAATTAATGTGAAAACTCTTTGAGGGTGGTTCTTCCAAATATGTTCTTCAAATTCCAGAAATTTCACTCCAATATTACCAATGGAAATGCAAAATGAGAATGCAGAAAGCTTACTTCTCTCTTACATGGAGAAAACTAAGTTGGGAAAAGCTCTTTTAAAACATTAAATATGTTTATGCATGCTTCAAAATTTTTGTTTTGCATTTTAAAGTCCTGCAGCACAGTTGATTAAATATAAAGTCACCAACCAGGTGTTAAGAATGCTAGATTTCAGTTCCCAAACATATTTGCTACTTGTTTGGGAATTAGAAATTTCAACACATATGGAGAACACCAGATGGAAAGTGCTCTAAAGAGAAATAATCCTTTTAAAGATGGAGGGACTGAGAGAGGTCTCTGCACAGTTGATAAACTGCAACCAGAAACCTTGCTCAGTGATCATGTTACGATTCAGCAACGTTTAGAATTAGAATTAGAATTTATTGGCCAAATGTGTCTGGGCACTCAAGGAATTTGTCTTCGGTGTACATGCTCTATACTTACATACAAGCTACAATTGACAAGCTATGATTACAGTTATAAGATACATTCATAATCGTAAAGTACATTCATCATGTCATGTACATATAAGCTGCAACTGACAAATCATGATCTCAATAATAAAATACATTCATAATCATAAGGTACATTCATCATGTTATTATATTATAAAGTACAATCATCATGTCACAAAACACCATCATGCCATATGATACATTTTTGGTGATAGGTTTAGAACAGTCATAGAAATACTAATAATCAATCTGCAAGTCAAACTAGGATACTCAAACTATAAAACAACTATTATATATTGTAAGATGTAAGCAACAAGTTAATTGTCATACAAATATGAGAATAGGTAATAGGAAATAATGACATATTTCTACTAGATATTTTAACAGTGTTGTGGAAGTTAGTTGTTTAGCAGATTGATAACATTTGAAGGGCATATTCTTATCACATTTATTGTTCACCAAAAGAATGAGATACATGGCAACATCTTTCATCGGAGCCGGTTTGGTGGAGTGACTAAAACACTTGATTAAAAACTGGGACATTGAGTTCTAGTCCTGCCTTAGGCACAGGCAATCTTGATCCAGTCACTCTCTCTCTCAGCTCCAGGAAAAGAGGCAATAGCAAACTATTTCAGAAAAACCTTGCCAAGAAAACTGCAGGGGCTAGTCTAGGCAGTTGACAGGAATCAATGCTAACTTGAAGGCATTAAAAAAAGTGTGTTTCAACAATATATTCAAACCATCTCACTGCTAGTTGCTAGAAAAAAAGTTCACATAATGCATGAAGGTTTTAAAGTTGAAATTGAATTGCTTGGCTTAAGGGGATATTGGGGCAGAATCAATAGGACAGGGATAGAAATACATCTATCTGTATATTTTGATTCTTACTGTGACATTCTTTGACAAGACTACTTACGATATGTTTCATTGATAAAATTAATAAAACTATTCAACATAGTGAAAACATTTTGGAATGTAATTAGTATTCCATAATACTGATTAATTTGCAGAAACCTAACCAAACATTCATATATCCAACAGAGTAAGTTATAAATAAACATTAGCTAGGAATCTGTGAGGAATATTTATTGACCTCACCGTAGAGAATGCATTTTGAATAACTGCAGAGGCAATACAGAGTGTCTAGGAAGAACTGAAGTTCAAGGACATTATATGCTATATGAAAACATAAATAGCTTTATGGAGCTCTTTCATAATGCTATCAGGTTATAGCATTGTTGTGTAACATATGGCAGAGTTGTTGGTTTAAGGTATGTCTCTGAAAGTGGAGAAAGATTGTTGCTGATTTTTGAGAAAGAGGAGGCTTCCATGGTGTTGATGTTTTCACTGGATCCTTAGTAGACCTGGGCTCAGACTGTTGTGCTTAATGCCAGTTTGGCTACTAATAAGGAGGGGACATGGACAATTTGATCTACATTACTGAAACCTGATGAGATATAGAAGAAGTGTTTCCCATTTCAGAAACATGTCTTCCCGAGTTTCAAGTGCAGCCCCAGCCACAATCCCAGGACAGGGATGGGGGAGTGGCTATTAATATACATATATATAATATTAATATTATGAGGTTTAGAATCACAATGCAGTCAACAATTTGCATGTAGTTGGCTATG
>JANHFO010005869.1:56763-67296 GCA_032468095.1 Pareas carinatus | reverse complement strand
ATGGCTGGCTGGGGGATTCTGGGAGTTGAAGTCCACTCGCCTCAAAGTTGTCAAGATTGGGAAACCCTGCTCTAGATGCTTATAGGGTCAGGATTCAGCACATAGCAGTCTGAACAAGTACAGCTAGTAGACCTCAATTGTGGTCGTAAGTCGAGGACTGCCTGTATAGATTATGTTTAGAACCCTCTTATCCAGTCTCCTCCTTTGTTAAAGAAAAAACCAACTAGGGCTTGGTTGTCATGCTGTATGCGATCTTTATAGAGGTGCAACGTTTAAAAGTGCTCCCTGCTAGACTTGTACTTCCTTCTATTAAATATTACTAATCTTGCTTGTAAAAGTTGTGTTCCCTGGATTAATAGCTTTCCATCCAGATAGCTACAAGGGAAATCTGACATTTCATTGAATTTCCCCATTACCCTTTTCTAACTGTAGCAGTTTACATATGTGCCAATTTAGGATTTTTTCCCCTCCTTTTGGAAGCATTTTTCTATGTATTTCTATTGACCCCAAATGCAGAAAACTTTTTCTTCTATTTTGGCTTTAATTCTTTGGGCACTCCTTGTCTGAATTCACAAAGAATTGAAACAATAAGGATATTTTCTTGAATTATATTCCCGTTGGTTTATATTAACATGAAACTCTTGCTTAACCTATGCTAAGATTGATACTGGCTTATTTCCTCTGTAAATCGGAAAGCAATTACTGCTTAATAGATACCCATTCATTTCTACTAAAAAAGAATGCTATACTTATATTAAGAATTGACAAAAGTGCATCAATGTGCTAGTGATAAATGCTTTGCTGCTATATTAATGCTTGCTATGTTTCTGTAATAGTGCAGTTGAAGTAATACAAGGCAGTTTGTGCCCTCCGTACAAGGTTTCTTGTGGTTCTTTTGAAAATTACAGGAGTTGCACACAAATCTTCACCCTAGTATTAGAGAAGGTATTACAAAATATCGGGAGAGGACTGTATGATAAAGATGATGGACTATGTGATAATATGATACCTTTAGATGAAAAGCCAGGACAAGAATTCAGGAATACAAGTCAGCATTAAAAGAGAATGGCTAGATATAACACTGTTATATCTAGCCATTCTGTGCTCTTTAAGGAGGTCATTCTTTTTTTCCTGAAGACTTGCCCAAAGTCTTGAGTTTACATGGTAGACAGAAACATAATAAAAAGATCACTCCTTATATCTATTACTTTGGGGAAGGTCCATGGTTCAGTATAAACATACCTATCTAAAATCTGACAGAGCTGTCAATAGAGGTATTTGTTGAACTGCACTGACAGAAGATCCAATTCGTTAGAAAGCAGCTCTGTATATATGCTGTCCCAGATGCAGAGTTTCTGCTTCCTATGTGTAACATTCCAAAACCCCAGTTTTGAAATAGATAAAGACACTTGAACAATCTTTTTAAGACCTTTATTTACAGCATTTGCAAATGGGTCTCCCTGCCAAAGGCAGAATTTCAGGGAGGCGATCACAACCACCATGGAATGAGTATTTATACCCTTTTACAAATAATCCAACCCCCTTTGTCCGCCCTTCCTTCTGGGTTCACAATCTGGCTATTCTGCCCCTCCTCCTGGATTCACAATCTTGGCAGTTACAGCATCTATTATGTATATGTACCACCTCCAGAATATTTATCCTTTCCAGGCAAAAAATATGCCATGATTTAATTTGGTCATATTCCCAGAACATTCCCAAATGTGGCGCATGTTTTGTTCAAACTAGCAGAAAAACAAGTTAGGTAAGTATTGGGCTTGCCTAGATTATACAAAGGACAAACATGGAGTAACTCTTGTTCCTAAACTGACAGCAAAACCATTCAGGAATAAACTGGTTATATTCATATTTGACACATGCAGTTCTTTAATGGATGAAATATTAGTCAATTAGCAGAAGAAATCTTTTTTTTCCTTCTAAATCAGCCATTAAACAATATTTTACCAAAGAGTAAGGTAAGACATTTTGCCTTATCCTATTTAGACAAGCCTCAGACAGAAACAAATCCCAGATTTAGGGATGATTCAGATAAATTCAGAAAATGTCTAAATTTTAGATCACAGTGAATTGCTTTGTTTGATCTTATTTATATCCTTCCTGTATTTTGTACAACTCAAGGTACAGGTAGTCCTCGACATACAACAGTTCATTCAGTGACCGTTCAAAGTTACAACGGCACTGAGAAATGTGACTTATGATCGTTTTTCACAGTTGCGATCTTTGCAGCAACCCCATGATCATGTGATCAAAATTCAGACGCTTGGCAACTGGTTCATATTTATGACCATTGCTGTGTCCTAAGGTCATGTGATCCTCTTTTGTGACCTTCTGACAAGCAAAGTCAATGGGGAAGCCAAATTCACTTAACAACTGGGTTGCTAATTTATCAACTGCAGTGATTCACTTAAGAACTATGGCAAGAAAGGTCGTAAAATATCACTCAACAAATATCTCACTTAGCCACAGTAACTTTGGACTCAATTGTGGTTGTAAGTTGAGGATTAACTGTACATAATTCTGAGTGGGTTGAGAAAAAGTGACTGTCTCAAAGTCATCCAGTACCTTGTGGAACTGACGTTGTCATGGTTTCTACTCCAGCACTCCAGCATGGTTTCTGCTTAACTGCTCCACTAAACTGCTTACACACATGTCCCTGGCTTCATGTAAGTTCAGAAAATATGACACATTTTCACAAATACTGTGATAGAATGAAGTTTTCTTCTACTGTATCATGAACAAAACTAGACAAGGTAAACTTCTGTGGACATCCTAGCAAGAATGGATATAGATACACTTCCTTATCTATAGTTTAAAATGGTTTTAGACCTGGGACAATTGTACCTTACCAATCTGCATACAGCAGGACTCGTATTGAGTACATTTATAACTAAACAGCGCTATTCTTTTTTCTCCATTGAAAAGCCATTGACACCTCCCCCAGATATTTTCAATAAATGAGGTTGCCCTATATATAGCTTCATTCCTGCAGATGCCATAGTGACAGGGATATTGTTTCATGTTCCAGTATGACAGTTTGCCCCAAGTTGGTCCTTCTGCTGACGATACTCTGCCTGAAACTTCCTCATAGCTCATTATTAGTGAGGTATAATTTGGGCACCAAGGATCATAGTTATGAAAAAATGTCTGATTATAATTCAAGTCATAACATAATGTTATTTCCATGCTGGACCAATGAATTTAAAACTGGATAATGCACTTATTGGACTAGGTCATTTTTTTATAATTTACCCTGACAATAGCTATATAAATGGCTTTATCTTCTGACAGATTTTTTTTTCTCTCTGCACCTAAACCTAATTGCTTAGAGATTGAAAAGTTTTTCATGGAAAGAATGAATTACATAAGCTATTCAGTAATAAGAAGAAAAGGAAAACATTAAATGTAGTATCAAGTAAACAATAGCATGAAAGTAAAAACAGTTGTTAAATGGAAACAGCCATTTAAGGGGTCAAGAGAGGTGGTCTGCAAAGCAACTGATGGCAACAGAGACTCCATTTCACTTTTTCTATTGTCTTAAGTACAGTTCTATACTTTGAAAAAGTGTTTTGCTCTTGAATGGTTGCACCTTCCTATTTTACTAAGGAAGGAAAATACACTGTTTAATGGTAGACAATATAATAGCCAGAACATAAAGAAGAATCCTATCTCTGATATAAGCCAGCTCATAAAACTTTGTATATTTAACTAGTTTTTAATCAAGTTTTTTGTATCTTAATTGTACCATTTGTTTTGTGGCCTACTGAGAAAAACTGCAATGAAACTATGTAGGTTTTAAAAAATACCTAAAAACATAGTTGCAACTGTCTGGGCACCAAAGTTATGCTGGACTAGTTTTCTGTGATCCGTTCAGGTCAAAAAAGTCAAGATGGCAACTGCAACCTCACAATAAAACTCCCATCTTGACTGTTTTTGACCTCTCTCCAGATGTTTCGGTGGTATCACTATGGCAACTGATGTAACTCCTTTCTACTTCATTCCCCTGCCATTTTGCTAACTTTTTAAAAAACTAAAAATCTGATTAAGAGAGCTCCCTAGTATATTATCTAAATTCTCCCAAATGCTCTCATCACCTTTGTTTTTAAAGACTGGGGGTGGATGAATCAATGAGATTTTCCATTACATTTGTAATATGGTTTGTAAAGATTAATAAGTGCTTTAAAATATATATACGTACACATTCAGACTAATAAAATCCTCATCTGCATTAACTAAAAACCATTCCCAGCAAGAAGAAAATCATATTATTTATATACTAATGCAGTACAACAGAAAAAAAGAGATGACAGTCCTCATTCGCCACCATAAACATGGCTGAAGACATTCAAAGACATACTTTTAAGAGCTTTTTGCTTGGATGAATGAATCTGTCACTTCTCTTTTCTCTCACTCAAATGGTTTCTGTCCAAGGAAAACACACCAAACATGATGTTCACCTTCCTCTGGTTGTATCAATCATAGGAATCTCATCCTTCAACATAGCCTCCCATTTTCAGAATTGAGTGAGTTTGCAGCTATTTACTCTTTTAACTCTGGAGCATACTCTTACTTTTAAAAATATATTTTACTATGAAAACAGATTATATTTGAAGTGAAGCTCCAATGACAATAAGCTTTCTGCATGAGATAGAGTATAGAACTGTAGCTATGGGAGCACCACATGAAGTCATATGACATATGTAGTCCTCAAAGCTTTGACCAGATATTTCCAAAGGTGCTTCCAAATTGTGTGGTTTAAATAATTATGGAATAAACAAATTAACTGTAATTTATATTTAATTTAAATGTAAAATTAAGTCAGGGTTTGGTTTTTCCCTCTGACCCTACTTATTTCTTTAGCCCAGGTCTGCCTACTTGTAAAGATCAAATGTAGCTCAAACTATTTTCAGCCCATAAATGTGACATATTCCTGGCATATTGGCCTTGATCTGGAGCTAACTCTAGCATAAGATAAAATCTGAATTTTGATATCAAAAAGAATGAATCTTTTTGAAAACATTCTGATTCTTGTTTTTACCTTCGAGAAAAATGCATAAAGCTTTCCACTCTTTAGAATGTAGGTATTATTCTTTGGGAGCTTAAAAAATTGAATTCACATTTTGACTTTTGCTGCAGAGAAGGCAGAAAATCTGAAGGACAATGCTTCCCAAAGATATAATTGAATTATAGTGTTATGCAGCGGTATTAGTTTGAAGGGTAAGTTATGCTGACATCTATAGAAGCTGAATATAGATGTCAGGCTTACAGTCCATATAGGAAAACTGAAATAATAGAAGAGCACAAGAAAAAACATTTTAGAGTGTATCTAAAGTATTAACTGTCATACCTCAAGCTTATTTGACTACAGTATTTTTTTTCCTTTTGTGTATCATACATATTTTTATTAACCTTATTTTTAAAAAGTTTATATTCATATTTTGCCATACCTGGATAAAAACATTCATTAAAAAACCTCCTCATAGTAAACAAGCATAGATAGTAGGAAATGGCTATTCTGTTATGTGAAAATATCTCAGATGCTATAACATTGTGTAATGTTTGGAATAATATGCAGAAAAAAATCTTTCCCACATTATATCTAGACTCGTTCCTTTTCCTCTCATTCCTTTTCCTGTTGTTCCTTTTCCTCCATGGTCATGTTCCTTTTAGTCAGCTTGACCTTCATTGCAACTCTTTATGTGCCATAATATAATATTAAAGAACAGACTTTGCATTTTGAATCCTCTTTGGTCTTCTTTCAGGAATTGTGCTTACCTTGCTTATTGGTCTCTCGGAAAAAGTCGACTTACTAAATTTAGAATGGAATATAGTAAAGCTGTGTTGCTTGCCTTTTTTAACATTCTAAAAGAATTACAATAAAATTTAACCAGGATATAGATGTGTGTGTGTGTCTCTATGGGGGAGAGGGGGAGAAAAGAGCCAGGGCACCAAGAAAGAATAAAGACAAATAGTCAGGCAGTGCTTTTTTTGTCATAGATCACATCAGAACACAGTTCCAGTGCCTTTTTTGCCTTAAATATAATAACTTAAATTTATGTTAAGAACTGAATATATATTTTTTAAAATAAAAGATTAATAAGATGTGAGTTCTAGCACCTTTTTTCTTACAAAACCCCTCCCCACTCCACTGCAGTTAGGAATTGTAAAGATTGTACCAGAAAGAGAAAGCTTGAGTGAGCTGAAAATAGTGAAAAAGGCTAAGAGTAACAAAAAGGGCATTTTACAAATTCAAAATAAGAACAAAAGAAAATAAACCTGATATCAATTGTTTGATAAAGAGATCAGAATGCTAACAGGTAGAAAAGATAAAGCTACTCAAATCCTATTTTGTTTCGATCTTTTCCATCTAAAAAGTAAATATTCTACCATAAAATTGTAATGATCAGGAGAGAATTGAAGCTTGATACCGATATAAATATCTTCTGGAAGTATGGTGTTATTTGAATGAATTTACATTTATAGGATGAGATGAACTGCATTCTTGAGTACTGAAGAAAGTAGATTATAGTCTGGCAGTATCTTTATGTCTATCTGAAAAATCCCAGAAAATAGGTTATTGTAGTTTACTGAGAGAATAGTAAATGTTCTTAGAGTTAGAATTCTTATCTTCAAAATCAGGAAAAAGGAAAATTCAGTAGACCAGACAGTCTGACTTCAGCACTTGATAAGATTGTAATGCAGATCATAAGGTGATAGATTTATAAGCACCTTGAATACAGTACAGTAGCTTCCAGAAATCTACTTATTATCCTAATTATTAGTCCTAATCTTATTTTAGTCCTAATCTTATTTTTTTGTATTTTTTTATTCTGTAGTCTCTTTAACCTACTGTGAAAATGCTGTATATCTTGATTCCCAGAAAGCATTTGAAAAATATCACATCACTATATTTGCAAAGTAGTTAAGGGTGACATGAATGACATGACAATTAAGTGGAAACATAGATGTGTTAAAAATCACACTGAAAGAGTAGTCATTATCAATTTCTCTTCACATTTTAGAAAGACATTGAAGCATGTGTCAGATGTTTAGTCCTGAGGCCCTCTATTGATCAATATTTTTAGTAATAGCAATAGAATACGAAATCCTCTTCTCTTTCCGTCTACTTTCCCCAGCATTAGAGTGTTTTCCAGAGAACTAGATCTTCATATAATGTGCCTGAAGTAAGTTAATTTGAATCTCCTTTTTTGGTATTGGAAAGGAGTATGAATATAGGTCCTAATATTTTCAGGAACACATCTCCAGTCCAAATTTTCATTAGCAATTGAACAAACGAATTGATTGTTTAATTACATTGATAGAGGGGTTCCCCCTCCCATATGTGGCAGATGTACGTTCATTGTAAACATTATTAAATTCCTAATACTATAGCAATGGGAAGGGCAAAATGATGAAAACAGAACAGTTTGCATTGTTCAATTAGTAATGCTTTGAGAATACAACTGTTTGAACTGAGTCACACTGGAAACAATTTGCATTCAGACAAGCTAGTATTCTTCCAACTCAGAGATCACCTACTTTTTATATTATTGTTGATTATTATGTGTAGCGCTGCTGTAATATTATAGTTAAAATTTGCATTGCGAATCAGGAATTTCCATTCTAATGTCATTTCTCTTTTGGATATCTAAATTTCTCTTATTGCTTACTTACTTTTCCACACTTGGTTTCATATCTTTTTCCTTTGTGCATTTATTCAGGAGAAAGATAATACTAGTTTATCTTTATCTATGACTTTTAGGATTATATCTCTGTGGTGCTATCAGTATAAAGCCTATTTGCACATAGGATAGATGATATACATACCAACTATGAATAATATCTGTCAATACTTTAATATGAAAAACCATATGATCTAATATCTGCTTAGTTGCTGTCAGGTTCTTTGCTACAACTAGACCACGATCATCTTTTTATCTCCTTTATATGGTTGCAGTCTTTAAAAGGCAATAAAACCAAACAACTATTCCAACAGAGGACTCCCTCCCCCCTAAAATTCACAGGTCGCCAGTTTTGTACTTTGCTTGTTATAGAAGACAGTCTTGTTTTAAAGTTGTTTGTTTAACACAATGAAATGCCATTAATCATTGTTCTATGAAAACTGATGATTAGATCCCTCCATTTACTCAAGAAAAATATCAGAAGTCAATCTAGCTCACTCATACTATGTGACTTTCTTCTGAGAATCCATTTCTCCTCTTTCTACCCTGATTTAAGACAGGGAAATGTGTAAGAAAAGAAGCCATCCAAATAATCTAGTCTAAGTTATTTTTTATACAATTTATCAGAGATGAGAATTTCAGATGACAGTACTTTCTCTGCAGGGGATTCTATGGTTGTATCAGATTACACTGACTAGTTGTGCTTTGAGATCACTTTGGTTGCATTTGTCATTAAACCATAAATTGAATTAATAATGTTGACTGCAATAGGGGAAGGGAGGCTATACAAATTGATCAGGGTTAATATCATTTGTTGTTGTGTCTCACGTTTTGCTTAATTTCAGCAGCCACTGCTCCCAATTGCATAGATGCTGGTGGAGAAGAACTTTTCTATGATATATATTGCAACATTTTTATTGCATTTCACAGGTCCTCCAGTAAACGTTACTTGCAATATTTTTATCAACAGTTTTGGATCAGTCACAGAAACCACAATGGTAAGTGCGCCAATGCCACTGGCACTGAAACAACTATCCTTGATATATGTCATAAACACAAACTGTCATTTTTTTTCTATTTATTATTCAACTTGCAGGTTTTCCTGTAAATGTTACCTGCAACATATTTATCAACAGCTTTGGTTCAATAGCTGAAACTACAATGGTGAGTGGGGTTGCTTATTGAAGCCATCTTGTGAAGGAGAGGCATGTGCCATGGATCTGAGGTTTCCCGAACGTGAAAGCCTCAGATGTGAGGGTGATCAGCAATGTCTATTGTCTTTCGGAAAAATCTAAAAACTAATTTTCAAGAGAGAGAAAAACTTGTGATTCCTGTTCTTCCCCAGCATTCCAAATAAATATTATTTTAAAATGGTGGGCCTACACAAATATCATTTTTACAAGGCAGAACCAAAATGTAATAAACAATGTTTCATGAAAATCAAAACCAGCCAACTGAAGTAGTTATCTTTCATATTCCCTACTGGCAAAGCAGGCCTTATGGCTTTAACTCTGCATGAAAAATTGGACAAATCATAGCTTTTGCTTACATCAACAACGGTCAACTGTGTAGGCAACTGCATCACAAATCAATCCAGAGAATAAAGGGACACTATTAATATCCTATTACTATTCCACCTACTGAACTTTGTTTTCTCCTCTTAATTCAGTGGGATGGAATAAAATAGCAGCATCTCATAGGGGAAACAACTGACTGTACAGGGTAAACGTGAGGCATTTAGGCTGTCTGGCTTTTATTTACATATAATTGGTGCCAAATGCAACATCGCTTATTCAGGTCATACCATCTGCTACTGGAATGTTATGGACATCAACTTTTTGAGAGGAAAATGATATAAAAATCATTCAAAAATCTAAACTCCAGGGCAAGGGAACTATATACTACAAGAGCAATGGTAGGGATAAGGCTAAGAGGTTGCTCCCAGCTCACATTCAGTGGCTGATTAGCAAGATGATACCAAAGCTGGAAGAATTTTATTTCCTTTTCTCTCACACACATATTGGAACCACACAGGAGATATTGCAGAAATAATAGAAGAGAAAATCCCGCTTCAAACCCATCTGTAGCTCACTCCACTGAGGATTTTAATTATTTTTTCGCTCTGCTTGAGAAAGGAAAAATAAAATTAGGACATGAAATGGAGGCCAAAAACCAGCAACATAAAAACAGCTCCTCCAATAGTGTGCTGTCACATATTCTGGTAAATCTATACCTGGAAGAAAGGATTATGAGATAGTTTCTACTATGGGAACAGAGCTTCTATGTCTTCCCCAGAATGGAGACATATCTGAGATATTCTCAGTCATCCTTCAGTTCACATTTGTTAAAAAGAAATATAAGTGTTGTCCCACTAGTATTGATAAGCCCACCTCCATTTTACTTTCTTCATTTTAATGGATCATACTATTTAAATTTCTGAACGAACCATGCCTTGGATTTTACAAATTGGACATACAGTTATATTTATCACTAAGCATGAGTCTGTGACCCAGTTCAGTTAAATATAATACAGATTATGTTCCTTAGTGTGTGAGATTAGCTCCTTTCTTAAAAGTAGGTTTGCAACAAGCATCTCAGTGGGTCCCCACCCCACCCCCTCACATACTTTTGAGATTTTTTTCCACTCTGGGACAACAGCAGAAAACGTCTTTACCACCAGTGAATTGTGCAGCAGGTGTTCAAATGAAGTCAGAGAACCTGACACAAACTTAGAGTTTTATATAAATAAATATATATTTTGTTAGATAATTTTGTGCTGGCACATAAATAAATTCAAGGAAGACTAGGATAGATCTATTTCGAGCTTATTAGCTCT
>JANHFO010005868.1:60772-76430 GCA_032468095.1 Pareas carinatus | reverse complement strand
AGGAAGGAAGGAAGGAAGGAAGGAAGGAAGGAAGGAAGGAAGGAAGGAAGGAAGGAAGGAAGGAAGGAAAGAAAAGAGAGATGGAGGGAAGAAGGCATAGAGCAAAAGCAAAGGGAGGGAGGGAGGAGGGAGGGAAGAGAGGAAGGAAGGAAGGAAGGAATGCTATAGACTCTTCTTCACCCTAAACCAGTCACACTCATGGTAATAATAAAAAGCAGGCAACTCGCTCAGCCCCTGATTAGAATTCCCGCTTTTCAAACTATTGGGACGAACTGTCAAATCCTGATCCATGCAGGCTTCAACATTTGGCAGCCCCTGGGAAGCCCACCAGTTTCAGCTGCAGGAAGCAACTGCTTTGAGACATGTGACATGTGTGTATGCCACTGCGGTGCTCACCCAATGGAGGGCAAGCGTCACCCGGCCTCACTGATTGCTGCAGGGCGAGGCCCTAATCAGGAGATGCTAATTAGGATGCAGGCAGTGACCAAAAACTGCTGTCCACAACTGGCATTTGCCCCCACCCACAGCGCTCCTAAACCCCAACATTAATCTGGGCATTAGGTACAAGAGCACCGGAGCCATATATTGTTTCTCCTCCTTACAAATAAATTTGGCAACGTATTATAAAATACGGAAAGGATTTAACGTCACTTCTTTTTTTTTTTAAAAAAAAGGGGTGATTAACATTTTCGTTTATTCATTTGTTTATTTCTGGAATAACGCATCTGATGCCCGTACAACCGCAGAAGAAACACACCGCCAGCCAATAATGGAAAATCGGGAAACTTGGAGTTTTCCAAGGATAGGCAAAATTTAGACTGTCCGCTGCCACCTTGGGCTTGCTTGTGCTTCGCTGCTATGCGGTGACCGACTGCCATGAGCAATGGGGTGGGGGGGAATGAAGAGGGGGGAAATGCTTGGGAAAATGGAAGTAGGTGCTGCATCTCCTGGAGATGGTGCCTCAAGGTCGCCCAGCTGGAAGGAGGAGGGGGCGCATACCAAACTGCCCTTGGACTGAGTGTTATGGAGTGTTTAAATGTTATTGAACTATTAAATTATAATATAACAAACAAAGAAAATGAGAAAACAAACACTGGGAAGATAGGGATGGGGAAGCAGAAGGGGCAAAGTGTGGGGGGGGGAAAGGGGGGAAAGAAAAGAAAAGGAGATGGACTTCTGACTTCCTTTGGTGCAGTAAAATGTAATAATGATCGAGTCTCAACTTTTAACTTTCACAGATAGTTTAATTTTAAATGATCCCTTCTATAGCAACATATCTGTCTAATCGGCAAATCTCAAAATCAAAGTTTACTTTTTTCCCCCAACCTTGAGCACAAAGTCGAGGAGCGGTTTCCAAGTACATATGAAAGTTTTTGTAAACCAGAGACATTTCTTTTGGGCTTAATGGATAAAGATTAGGGGAGGGAATTGGAAATTTAATGTTATATATGTTGACTGCAACAAGATTACTCTATGCACAAAAATGGAAGGTCACCACGATTCTTACAATGGAAGAATGATTACAAAAGTTGAACTTAGCAGAGATGGCAAAACTGACTGTTTTGTTGAAAGTGGACTGACTGTTATGTAAACAACTTGCCTGGACTTTATTGGTTACACTGGGGTGGGCAGTAAGAGGTGATTAAGTGGGAGAAAAGTAGATTTTGTTGTGAGATTCTCAGTTCTGGCTTTGCGCTACTACAATGCACTTGACTTCTAATAAAACTATATTATATATAAAACTATACTATATGTTCTCAATCAATGGAGCCAAGGATTGCTTCCATTTAGAAGTTGAAGTTGTGGCAGGTCTGACATAGCCCTCCAGATGTTGTTGGAGAGGCCCAAGATCTCTACCCTACCAGCGACATTGCTATTTCTACTTATTACAGCACAAGCACATTATGATGGCTTGCAATAAAATATCAAGAGTATCAAAAGTAACTATTCCTTTAAAAAGAAATGCTGGAAATGGCAGGACAATTACCGGGACAAAAATTGAGAAGCAAGGTCTATAAGCTATTTTTTCCCCTGTCAGTGACATACTCTCCAGGGTGGGGCTCAGAGATTGGCTAAACAATTTAGGATGGTATCTATGTGAATAGTGCAAATGCACAGAATTGATCACATATTTTTTGCAATCTAAGGGTTGCTCCTCCTTTCAGCAGGGAAAAATTTATTTATTATTATTATTTATTGTACAGCACATTCATATCCCATTTCGATAAAAAAAAATCCATGAGACAAAAACACAAAATATGAAACCTAAAATATTACAGATTACAGATATAATATTTACTGCATCTGTCACAGCTAAGAAATCAGCAAAGGCTTCATTATAGGCTCTACTTTCGCCCTTTGTGATTATTATATTATTATAATTATTATTATCATTTTATTTCTATCCTGCCCTTCTCCCGAAGGACTCAGGGCGACTTACAGGCCATAATAAAATACAAAATACAAAATACTCATATAGATTAAGAACATTCTTAAAAGGATTAAATGAAGCCTGAACATTGAAATTTAAAAGGGGAGCGATAAAATTAATTCCACTTAATTAAAAATTTCATATTAAACACAGGAGAACAGGGCGCGGCTATCCCAAGCCCACTTGATGGAACAGATGGATCTTCAGGGCACGGCAGAAGCTCCGGAGTTCGGTGATTGATCGAATAGCAGGGGCGAGGTCATTCCAGAGGGTGGGAGCTGCCACAGAGAAGGATCTCCCCCTGGGGGTCGCCAGCCGACACTGTTTGGCTGACGGCACCCTGAGGAGGACGGTGGGAGGTATCATTGGGTAGAATGCGGTCTTGCAGGTAACTGGGCCCTATGCCATGGAGCTCTTTAAAGGTGGTTACCAACACTTTGAAGTGCACCCGCGAGACCACCGGCAGCCAGTGCAGCTCGCGCAGGAGAGGGGTTATGTGGGCCAGTGCAGCTCGCGCAGGAGAAGGGTTACGTGGGCACGCCCACTCACCCCAAAATCCCCCCGCTCGGCTGCATTCTGAACTAGCTGTAGTCTCCGGATGCTCCCCATGGGGAGTCCCATGTAGAGAGCATTGCAATAGTCCAGACAGGAAGTGACAAGGACATAGGGAGTCCCGATCCAGAAAAGGGTGCAACTACTAAATCAGGCGAACCTGAAAAAAGGCCGCTCTGGCAATGGCTGCCACATGATGTTCCATAGACAGCCGCGCATCCAGGAGGACCCCCAAGTTGCGCGCCCTTTCCGTGGGGGCTAATATTTCACCCCCAATGGCCAGCGATGGTTGGAGCTGGTCATATCGGGATGCCGGTAACCACAGCCACTCAGTCTTGGAGGGGTTGAGCTTGAGTCTGTTCCTCCCCATCCAGATCCGCACGGCTTCCAGACACCGGGACATTGTTGGGGTGGCCCGGGGTGGAAATGTACAGCTGCGTGTTGTCAGCATACTGATAGAATTCCACCCCAAAGCCACAGATGATCTCGCCCAGCGATTTCACATAAATATTGAACAGGAGAGGCGAGAGGACCGACCCCTGCGGCACCCCGCAAGCAAGGCGCCGAGAGGACGACTCTGCCCTCTCGGCAATACAGATTGTGACCGGTCAGAGATGTATGAACGGAACCATTGAAAAATGGCACCACCAATTCCCAGCCCCTCCAACCGGCGCGGCAGGATATCATGGTCGATGGTATCAAAAGCCACTGAGAGGTCTAATAGAACCAGGATAGAGGAACAACCCCTATCTCTGGCCCTCCTACACATGCTTCCATCCTCTTTGGAAAAGCCTTTTTGTGTGAAGAACGAAGGCCCGCAGGGACACAAGCCTATCACCCTCCTGCAGGCCTCTGTCTTCTTTGGAAAAGTCTTTCTGCACAGAAGACGGAATTGTGTGTAAGAATGCGAGATCTATCGTGAGGCCTGCAGGGACAGAGGCTTTTCCAAAGAGAAAAATAGATAGATCTTGCGTCCCTGCAGGCCTCCATTCTCTGCACAAAAAGATTTTTCCAAAGAGGATGGAAGTGTGTGTAAGAATGCAAGATCTAAAAAACCCAGCTTCGCCAGTGTCAGAGAAAAAGGAGGCCACTTTTCTGCCATGTGGCAGTTGTACTAACTATGTCACCTATAGTGGACACTTTATATAGTGCACAGAATTCTTAGTAAACCCTCTTTAGATGTTCAGATCAGATAAGTAGATTCAATTTTAACAACCCAGTACCTGATGTATTCCAGTGCTAGATCATATAGGTGACAATTAACACTTTGAAACTCTCTAACTGTGACCATAAATTTGGTGTCTTCTACAGTGCCGGACTGCTAAATTTTGTACCAGTTGCATCTTTCGAGTAATCTTGGAAGGCAGCCCCATGTGAGATATTTTGCAGTAAATCAATGGCATGATGGTCAAGACATGAACTACCACTATAAGAGCATCTTGATATAGGTGGTGATATAACTAGCAAATCTGTTACAACTAGGGAAAAGCTAAGCAAAGGACACCAGATCACCAGTCAATTTACGTAGAGGGAGAATAATTCAATCTAAGATAACTACAATGACTATCTTAATCGAGTTAATATTTTGTCTGGTCTTATTTCACTCCATTTAGTTTTTAACAGCTTCCGAAACCTAGTTCACCCTTTCTATAGCATTTCTGGTTTGGCCTAGAATAGCAATGTATAAATGAATATCATTGACATATTCATAGAATCAAAGTACCAAAGCGTTGGAAAGGACCTTGGAAGTCTTCTAGTCCAAGATCTTGTCCTGGATAGGAATCTTCAGACCATCCCAGACAAATGGCTGCCCAAACCTTGACTCCAGGACTGAATTCAAATAGTTTGCTCCATTGCTTAATAACTGCCAACACCTTACTTTAGATCAATGGTAATGATCACTTATAGTGCCTTTCATGTGCATGATAATTACTGGGGAGAGCAGCAAACCATGTGGAGCCCCTCACTCAGATAAGAGAGAATCACAATTATATAGTGACCACAATATGCAACCTTTACACTATCCACAGTTGATAGTATCAAACATTGATGAGTCTAATAAGACTGAAATGAACATATTCTCCCTATTCAGGTCTTAGTGAAAGTCATTCTCCAACACCAGTAATATTTTTTCCCATGACCGAACCTGAATTCCAACTGCTAGAGATTTAAATAAGTCATTCCCTTTAGGATTCTCTATAACTGATTTTCCACAATATTTCCAACAATTTTCCATTAAAAAAAAGGTTGGAAACAAGGCAAAATTTGTTCAGAAAAAGCTTCTTCAGAAGAAGACCACCTCCCCATTCAAAGCTGCATCACTATGTCTTCCCTCCAAACAAGAATGGCTGATCTCCTAGATCCAACCACTTACACCCACCTAGCCACCTAAAGGAACTAGGAAGAGCATGAATTTGGCCAACGTGTAGTGAGAATCTTATTACAGCAGAGAACCTTTTTTGTGGCTTTCTCTAGTTCTAAAAAAAAAAAAAACAGATGGTAATACAAAATACTGCCTTACTTGAGCACAAACGCTTACAAGAGCTTGTTTACATCCACATCTGGTCTTTCATTACTGCTGGTCTATGTATCTTTTTAGTCTCTTTATCTATCTCAGGGGCTATGACTAGGAAGAGGCCGGCAGGCACAATCATATACAGCATCTTTTTTATGTCTGAATTCCAGACATTCAGAAGTCATAAAACGGAATTGCTCATCAAATTGTCAGGAAAGTTTCAAAGTGACTTCTGAAAGGTCTGCTGCTCATGCAAAATTCAGGAATCCATGATCCTCAGTTTAACAAGGAACAGTTTGATTATGGGAAAGGAGAAATATCTATGTTATTTATTTTCAGATCACATTTCATCTCCAGACTAAAAACCATCTCTAGCATGCGTCTTCCCACATGTGTTGTGACCACTATCACTTGTGACATCCATAGATATTGGGGCTATCAGCTCACAAATGACACTACACCCCTCCTCCAGTACAAGGACGATGAAGATGTTATAGAGTAATAAAATCATGCAGTTGGAGGGAATGCTTAAGTCATTGCAAACTACAGTTTAACGCAGGAATCAAACACATCCTTGACAAATGCCTGTCCGTGCTCTGCTTGAAGACTTCCAGCAAAAGGGAACTCATCATCTCCTAGATAAATAGTCCCATAGTCTACCTGCTGTTACAGTTATCATTTTTTCTAATATTCAACAAAAATCTTGGAATTTAAATTCATTATTCTGTAACCTGCATTCTGGGCCAGTAGAAAACAAGTCAAGATTTACTTCTTGTGACAATATATATTAATTGAATTGATTATGTGCCATCAGTTCATTTCTGACTCCCAGCAACCATACAGATTCCACACACCCCCAAGGTGTTCTATGCTTGACCTATTCTTTCATGTCTCTCAAAGATGCACAAATCACCTCTATAACTGAGTCCATCCACCTTGCTACTGGTCATCTTCTTCTCTTTTCTTCTGCTTTCCCCAGCATTAGATTCTTTCCCAGAGACCTGAGTCTTCACATAATGTGTCTGAAGTAGGGAAATTTGAGCCTAGTTATTTGTTTCTTGAATGAGAATTTTGATTTGATTTGTTCAGTTTGTTTTCTGGGCAATCTTCTCAGCAGTCTTCTCCAACACCAAAATTCAAAAACATCAATACTCGTCCTATCTTGCTTCCTCAAATCCAACTTTTGCTTCCATGGAGTGTATCATGGATTTCATGATTCTGATCTTTGTAGATATAGACACATCAAGGCATTTGAATATATTTTCCTAGGTCCTCGTGGCTGTTCTACCAGTGCTAGTATGCAGTATATTTCTTGATCCTTTGCTGTTGATAGTTGATCCTAAAAGGTAAAAACTACTGATCACTTCACTATCTTCACTGTCAATTCTACAGCTGGTTGTTAGGCCATTCAGTGATGGTATGACAATCTAGATATCCCTGAAGCAATGTGGACGGCATTACGGCTGAAATCAGTGGCCAGAGAATGTATTCTGACTAGTGAAATCTCTCTGAAGAAAGAAGAGATTGTGGAATTGACCACATATACTCTGGACAGCTGCTCTTCATGAATAAACTTCAAGAACTGGAGTTTTTGCAGTTGTATGATGAGTGGAGAGATTCCATCTATGCCCACAAGTGTAATGTAGTCTATGTGGACATAACGTTTGACTGAGCCTCGTTTCCTAATCATCTTTGGAATTACCTTTTTACTGTTTTAAAAATATTAAGAACCTTTAGAGTAGCAAGTATGATGGCATTCACTGGGATGCCTTCAATCTTTACGAAATTTTAAGCGCAGCTTTAAGGATTGCATAATGTGGGTAAACAAATAGAAAAAAGTGATTACAGTATTATTTTAGGAAAGTTCTAAGGTGACTAAGGGTCTAGATCAGGCCTGGGCATTTTATGGTGTTAAGCCACATCCAGCCCTTTGGCTGTCCCTGTCCAAACCTTCATGAAGTCAACTAGAAATTAGAACTCAAATGTAAATAAGTGTATACCATGCATGCAATATAACTGCATTGCTTTTATTTTGAAGCAGACTATTTTTTAAATCAATTTATATATGTGTGTGCATGTGTGCCTACTACTTTCACAGCCCTATTGGTTCAGCCCTCCACAACAGTTCCAGTTTATCATGTAGCTCCTTGAGAAAAGTAATTGTCCATTTATATGGACATGAAATAGATTTTTTGAAATTAATTGAATAAATCATCCCTATAGGAAAATGCCCTTTGTTTTGAATTCTAAAACAAACAAACATGATAGCATGGGATTTTGAAGACTGAACACTAGAGGGAGCTAAAAGAAAATAAAGATTACAATTATAGGAGAAGAAAATCTATTTGACTTATTAATACAGAATGGAGTCAAATATTTTATAACAATGAAGGATATATGTGAACAATAGACTCATATCTTAATTTTAAAAATGTCTGCCATCACAGACAAATTCCATAACATGATACTGGAAAAGGAATAGGTTCTATCAGATATGACTGAAGTAGAACTGAATGTGGATTTTTAAAATGACAGACTACAGGAATGATGTGGAAAAAAAATACTGAATTTACAAATAAATCTGGCTGAGATTTTAATAATTAAAAAGGACATACAAGCAACTAAAAAGGAGTGATTTGGATAACTTTCTTATATTGGATTTACAAGGGAGATCTGTTAAAGTTTTGAAAAACTTGGTGATAAGGGACAAAAGAATAGGATATTATTTGAAGGAATAAAAGATCAAGATTGTTAAGTGAAGAGAATGAATATAAAATTGGTTTATTTGATCAAGGTTAAAACATAAATTGTTTCTGATAATGCTTAATAAATAAACTAGCACTGAATGATGAGGTTTTTAAGGATTTGGTTATAGCTAAGTAATGTGATATGGAATGAAGAAATTGCATTTTAAGAGAAGTGATAAGTTGTTAAAATTATTTATACTTGCTGAGACAGGGAAAAGTTGCTTCTTTATATTTCTTCTTTCTTCTCTATTCTTTCTTTTATATGTTTCTTTTCTCTTTTCTGCATTTTGCATTTTTTCTTTCCTTTTTATAGTTTGTATTAGTCTTTATCTGTACAACTATTAGAAAAATTCTAAGGCTGGTTGTTTTACTTCTTATCATTAATTTGGTCCTTCTTATATTTAATTTTAGTTCCTTTTTTTCACTGTGCTTTTTACTTTTTGTACTAGGCCCTGGAAATGCTTTGCATTTTAGATTTCAGGGTAATATCATCAGCATGGCACAGATTATTAATGCTTCTTCCTCCAATTTTAGAACCATGCTTCCAATCTAGCTTCCCTTAATATATAGTCCACATATAGTTTGAATAAAAAAGAGAGTATGCAGCCTTGTTGCACTCCTTTACCAACCTGGCTCCAATGTTTCAGCATCTTGTCTTATATTGTGGCTTCCTGATTGTTATACAAGTTTGTCCTAAGGAAAATGAGATGTTCTGAAATTCTGAGTACATTCCACAGCTTGACATGTAATTTAATTTCATTTAATTAATTACAACTTTTCTAATAAGTGTAATAAAAGCTTATTTATCTAAGAGCTGCATCCTTGAATTTCTGCTATCCCAGATTGTGTATCACTCTGGGTGAAGGCTGACAATCACACACAACTTCAAAATCTATTTTTTCTTCTTCCAGAATGCAGGACACAGAGTAAAGAATGTAAGTTAAAAGAAGCAATTAATTTTAGGAATTTCCAATTAATATTAGGAAAAACTTCATACCTGTAAGAGCAATTAACCAGAGAGGTAGTGGCCTTTCACTGGATCTGTTCAACTAGAAGCTAGACATTCATTTGTCTGGAATTCTTCATCTTGGATTCCTATACTGAGTGGGGGGTGGGAAGTTAGAATTCATATCCTAAACAGTTCTTTCAAACTGATTCTATTCTTCTGTGAATCTAAGTCTTGTTTGAATTAATATTACTCAGTAATGCTATTAAATTGTAGAATGACTTTTTGAAATTTCAAACACAGCTGTTTTATCATTGCAGTTAGAAAAATTATTGTACGTACAATATTTTACATGAAAAAAACTCAATCATGTTTATAATGAAATAATGAAAAAGTCAGTAGGAATACACACACATTCCAGCTACAAAACTACATTAAATGTTAAAGTTTTGAAAATAGGGACAATAACTAGACTAGCAGAAAGAATATCAATATTTTGTATGAATCAATGAATTGTATAGATAAATCCATAATTTAAAGTAGAACAATTTTAATTCTTTCAACAAATACACAAATCATCTTCATTATAAACTGCAGTTAATTCATACGACAATGAATATGTTAAATGTACTTACACGAAGGAAGAAAGGAAATTTTCTTCCATAAAAGCCAACTCTGAAAAATTCAGGTTCTAACCGCTGCTGTTCCATTATATTGTCATAATAACTAGCTTCCATTTTCTAAACAAAGAAAAGAAAAATTATGCTGGACTGAAATAATGCTGTACCTTTAGGGAGAAAATACTGACAGCATTCTTGAATGGGACAACTTGCCACGGTCAAGTTGCTGTGGCTATATTGCCATGGCTGTCTCACCAGTGTCAACTCGCCGTGGGCATCTTGACAGAAATGGGAATAAAGTTAAAGAAACAGTGGCAGATAACATTTATCACGTTATTCTCAATTCCGTCCCACAGCAAGTTGCCCTGTGGTGAGCTGGTCATGGTAAGATGGCCATGGTATGTTGTCCTATGCCCTTCTTGAGGTAATACGTTTGTATGCCTTTAGCTGACACCATTAACAGGTGGTTTTAAAACATTTAAAGTATCATGCTATTATGAAACACATATTTGGGATAACTTTACAGAGAACTCAAATGGACTTGCAAGTTGCAAGTCCCAGGTGGCTTACAAGCTAACCAGCAGGCAGATAAGTGACTGCTGCCAGATGGGAGAGGGAGCAAGCAGGTGTGTGGCTAGCCAGGGAAGAACAGCATGCGAGCTTGGGTGGCTGCTGTCAGGCAGGAGAGTCTGCAAGTGGCCATGAAGGGTATGCAGGGTTGCACAAGTAGCAGGGAGGATGTCCAAGTGGTTGGTGAGGCATAGCATGACAGAGAGAACAAAGGCACCAAGGGAAGGTGCATGAGTAGGTGAGACTAATTTGAGTCTTCTCATTTGGCGTCCCCATTTACTTTGCTTATGGGAAGCCCACAAGAAAGCTTGTAAATCACAATCACATGATTATAGGATGCTGTAGCCATTGCAAGTGCGAGCTGGTTGGCAACCACTCAGATCATGATCATTTTGACTGCAGGGTGCTGGGGTGGCTGGTACTCTGAGGACAAGTAATAGCCACCATTTGTTCAGCACCATTGTAACTTGGTATTAACCAAAGACTGTTCGTATATTTCTAACTGGCAAAATACTGTGACAGCATTTATCTTGCAGGAAATGCCATTTTAAAAGTTGAATATCACTCACCCGAATCCAGCTGAGACTTTGATAATCATATAATGTTTCATACTGAGTAGCTAGCTCTCTGCATAATGGAATTCCAAATTCCCAGCTCTAAAAGAAAGATTAAAAACTGAGATGAAATAGGATTTTTATACATGAAAAATATCTAATTAAAGTTAAGTAAGTAACCCTTAGTAGTGTATTCCTATGATAAACTTAAAAGAGAAGAAAAATAAGTGAACATTTAACAATTCTTAATGAGCTCCTTTATTATTTGTTAGCCAGTCAGAGCATAGGCTCTGGGTTTTCTCTGCTCTGGCTAGCAGAAAGATTAGTTGAGTTGAACAAAAGATACCAGCCCAAACTAAAAAATGTTTATCAAAACAACAGCTAATTCTGAATAACAGCAGATACTAAAGTGTAGGGTAGGTTCCAGAGGACAATTCTGCAAGAAAGTAAAGGAAAGAATTCACAGATGAATCTAAATTCTCTGTTTTTATTTCTATCCTATCCATATTCGGAGGGGAAAAGAATAAAGTGTGTGTGTGTTTGGGTACACAGTGACTCAAACTTGAAATGGCACACCTTCTTGATAAGTTTCCCTCCATTGTTTCTTGTCATGTCCTCTGGTGTTTTGGAAAATAAGTTGACCCCTTCTTTATGTCAGCTCCTCAAATACTGGAATACTGCTATCATGTCACCCCTAATCCTTCTTTTCTCTAGACTGGCCATACCCAATTCCTGCAACCATTCTTCATATGTTTTTATCTCCAGGCCCTTAATCATCTTAGTTGCTCTTCTTTGCACTTTGCACTCGTCCACTAAGATTCTAAGGTCCCTTTCATAGTTACTGTTTTTGATCCAGGTTTCCCCTAATCTGTAGTTGTACCTTTGGTCTTTCCTGCCTAGGTGTAAAACCTTCTTTTTTCTATATTAAGTTTCATTTTGTTGGAGAGGGTCCAGTGTTCAAGCCTGTCAAGATCTTTTTGGATCCTGACCTTGTCTTCTGGAGTGTCGGCTATTCCTGTAGCTTAGTGCCATCTGCAAATTTGATGAGTTCCCCTTCAGTTCGCTTATCAAAGTCATTTATATTGTAATAATACAATATAATATTACAATATTATAATTATAAATTATATTACATTATATCATTCCAAAAAGCTTCCTAAACAGTAAGAGCATTTCAACAATTAGAACTAATTACGGTACTAAATAAGTGGATTGGCTTCCCTTCAGTGGATATATTTATACGGAAACTGATCAATTAATTGTCAAGCATGCTTAAATCGGAAACCTGTAACAATCAGGAGACTAGATTCAAAAGCCTAAATGGCTACTTCCTACACTGTAATTCAGTGAATATATGATTCTCCTGAAAAGTAAATAAATTGAGTATCTTTCAGTAATTTTGCAGAAAACATTTAGTTCTGGTTTTAGCAAAAAATATCTAATAAAATGTGAAAACAATTACTAATAACATTTGCTGACCTTGCCTTTATTAAAATAATGGACAATCTTCCGACAAAGATTTTCTTTACGTTGCCACTCTGTCTGAGATGGATAGTGGAGGAATTCCCGAAGAGGCCTGTCCTCCCACTGTAGTAGCTCACAATATAAAAGCAATGTAAAAGCAGCCTCTGTCAAAACAACAAGCAATAAACACTGCATAATATCAAAACATTTCAAATGGTATAGTTAAATATGCAAATAGAGAAACTAAAAAGCAATGAAAATCCAAAAATGAATTAGTTAAAAAAGGCTTTTTGTTAGTAAAAGGAAAGTGAATATTTGATATTATGCTGAAGAAAAATGAATTGATACACAATACGCGCACACATACATGCACATATATACATACATACACAAACACACACACAAGGTTGCTTAAAGTCATAAGTGTTTTTAATTAATTAATTATTGTTATTTGGACTCCAGGTAATATCAATGAAAACAATGTTGAAATAGTAAAAAATTAAACTATATGCATGCTATTAAAATAAATTAAAATAATTAGCTGAAACTCTCCAGCTAGAGCTTAAGTGCACCTCAAATTGCTAATCTAAGTATTTATGCAGAGACATCAGTAATGTAAACAAATAGTGGAGAATTAGTTCCAACATTCTTACAAAAATGCAGAATGTCTCCCAAAGATATTGTGTCATCACTTGAAAACAACATGCATGATCCTAGCCACATATTTTTGCTGACCACTGTGATATAATTAAGTAAGAATGATGTTACTTACTCCATGCTCATACAAACTATTATTGTCTAAATTATACATTTACAGTTAAAAATTGCATGAAAATTTAAAGAGATATACTTTGCTTCCCCGAAAATAAGACCTGACTGGAAAATAAGCCCTAGCATCATTTTTCAGGATTCTCATAAGCCCTACCCCCAAAATAAGTCCCAGTTAGATAGTCAGCCAGACAGATGCATTTAGTACTATATTTTCCACAAAATAAGTCCGAACTGGAAAATAAGCCCTAATGTGTCTTTTGGAGCAAAAATTAATATAAGATCCGGTCTTATTTATAGAGAAACATGCTATTTAAAAGAGACCACTGTAAATATTTAAATAAAATTTTCTCCAATATTTACCTGTGTAACTTTCAGCCTGCAGATGCATGTCACATAATTTGTGTATATAGCGGATATACATTTCCTCCTTATTAATTTCAGATTTATAAAAATTCTGAAAAATAAAATATTTCAATAAATAATCTGAGAATTTGTCAATCAAAATATTTATTGCATTTTTTTGTCCAGTTCATTTAGAATGCTAAATCATATTTCAGTTTCATGAAATAAATCATGAAGAAACTGATATATTTTCTTCCACACCCACCCTCTTTTATACCTGTGCTTACAGTGCAGGAAGCTTTAACTTTTAGTTCTGAATGTACTGTTTTACATTTCTATGTCACATCTTAATTTTGCTTATTTCATCACATTTTATTTAAAAATTAGGATTATTTGAAATACAAATTAGACCCTGGAAGATTCAATTATCTCCTAATACAGGTAACATAGGTAAGCACAAAACAAATAATGGCCTGATATTATGTCTTTAACAGGTCCTCCTTAAGAAATGTACTTAAAGTATAAAAATGGTATCATTCTATTTTTATTTAAATCAGGACAAATAAAAATGTACATTGATTTTAGGGGGGTTTCTTTCTTTCTTTTTTCTTCAATTTAATCCATTGGAGAGTACATGGATAAGTTCATCTAGTTTTCTTGGCAATGTTTTTCAGAAGTGAGTTGTCACTATCTCCTTCCAGAAGTGGGTGGTCCAAGATCATCCAACTGGCTTTGTGTCAAAGGCAGGACTAGAACTCACAGCATTTCAGTTTCTAGTCTAATTCCTTAATCACTATATTTTTAAAAAATTCCTTCTCACTCCTATGGGGCATTGTATGTCCTCCTCAATCTTGTGTCCTCTACCTGAAGTCTGAGAGTTTGAGTATTCTGTGTAGTATCTTAGCTGTTCCTAGCACTGCACTCTTCTGGACAGAGAATTCTGATATTGTCCCTATGAACAGCCACTCTCTCAGCTTATGAATGACAGCCCCAACTGCTCCTACCACCACTGGGACCATTTTGGCCTTTACTTTCCACATCCTCTGAGGCCCTGGTACTTCTTCAGCCTCTCATATTCCTTCTTCCTGATGTTGTTGTCACTTGGTTCTGCTACATTTATCACTACCACTGTCTTCTGGTTCTTGTCTTTTACCATGTTATCTGATTGACTGGTCAATACCTGCCTGTCCATCTGATTTTGGAAGTTCATAATATCTTAGCTCTGTTAGCCTCCACAACCTTCTGTGGATCCTCCCATCTGGACTTTGGAGGTCTAGTCCATACACTCTGCAGAAGCTCCTGTACAGAATACCAGCTACTTGGTTTAGTATATGCTGTCTGCCTGTATCTTACCCCCTGCTACTATGTGTTGGACTGTCTCTGAGGCCTCTTTGAAGTCTGCACCTTGGCTCCTGTCTAGTGTGGTAGATCCCTGCTTTTATGGATCTAGTGCTTAATGCCTGCTCTTGTGCTGCTACAATCAGTCCCTTGGTGTTATCCTTTAGTCCAGCAATTTTCAGACACTGGTAGAATTTCTCCATGTCAGCCAACTCAGCTATCTGTCAGTGGTACTTTGCATGCAGGGTATTGTCTTGGCATGTCACTTCCTCTGCTTCTTTCAGGTTTGCTGCTGTCTCAGACATTCCCTTATAGCAGCCTATTTTCAGGTGCCTTCTTACTTATGTATTACTAGATGTCCTGAATTTCGTCCAGGACAGTACTAATGAACCTAAAGCTTAGATAATTTGAACACATAGTACAAAGGCAAGAGTCACTAGAGAAAACTCCAATGTTTGGCACATTCAAAGGCAATAAAAAGAGGCCAACAGAAGATAAGGAGGATAAATGCTTTCACTGACACAAGTATGAGATTACAAGAATTCAAAGAAACAGATTTTGATCCTGGCAAAATAATGTTCATAGTGTCACAAAGATGATTCTCACCATCAAGTTAACAGTGCAACCAATTTTCTTGTTCTCTGTTTCATCTCCTTTCATACAATCTCTGAAAAACAGTAGAATTAGAATTTAGAATTTATTGGTCAAGGAATTTGTCTTCGGTGTACTTGCTCTATTCTTATATACAGGCTATAATTGACAAACTGTGATTACAATCATAAGATACATTCATAATCATAAAGTACAT
>JANHFO010005868.1:46242-58138 GCA_032468095.1 Pareas carinatus | reverse complement strand
GATGGTATCAAAAGCCGCTGAGAGGTCTAACAGGACCAGGATAGAGGAATAACCCCTATCCCGGGCCCTCCAGAGATCATCCACCAATGCAGCCAATGCCATCTCCGTGCTATACCCAGGTCTGAAGCCGAACTGGAGCGGATCCAAATAGACAGATTCATCCAGGAAATGAGGGAACTGTTGTGCAACCACACTGTCTACAACCTTCGCCACAAAGGGAAGATTGGAGACCGGACAGTAATTACTTAAATCAGCTGGGTCCAGTGAAGGTTTCCAGATTACAGAATGAGCAATGGGGGTCGGCATCACCGCTATCGTATGTCGGGGACATGGCCCTTAACCAGATTTGACCCCCTGCTCCTGCTAAATTTGCCCCTCCCACATACCACCAAGATATTTTGAATGCCACCCTCCCGGGCATCCCCCCTCCGACCCCCCGTGCCTCCCTGCCGTGCCCCAGTCTCCATGCTGGCCTCCCACACCCTTCCGCTTCCCTACAAACCCTCTCACCCAAACCCCTTAAAACCGTAATTAAAACACCCTTTTAAAACCTCCGCAACTTAAAAACTTTTTTGGCCTTGGCCGCATGCCACCTCTCGGGTTTACAAGACCCATCCTCGAGGTAGGCCCTAGATAGTAAAACAGGCCAAGCCTGTGAGAGGGATGACTCTCACAGTGCCTAGAGGTCAGTGGGGGAGTACGTAATAGTCATTGTAAGATAGGGGCTAGAGTTCTAGGGACCCCCTTACAGAGAGGGCTAGCTGACTTGCATCCTCGGAGGGAGGAATGCATGCATGAAGCTGATAGTAGTTCCATTTTGGATTGTTCCCCTCAGTGAATGACATTGCCCACTTGGCTGCTTTTTCTTTCAGCAAGTTCAGCACTAAGTTACTTTGGTGCGATCGGTGGGAAACTCCCGTAATCTCCTGGCCATAAACATCTCACACTGAACGACAAAAGTACAGAATTGATCCTGCTCTCTCCAAACATCTCTGACAAGTTCCCATGCGAATGCAGAATCATTCATTAAGTTGCTATCTGTTGTGCTGCCATGGTTTAAGGCAAATTCTACCCCGTTGCTGAATTTGTTGTATCCTGACATTCTGTATGCTGGTCATCTGTACATCTACTTGTTGTTGTTGTAATAAGGTGGATGAGTGGTTCAGAAATGTGAAAATAAATAAATAAACCTTTGTCACACACATATATAACTCTAAATCACTTTCCTCAATAAATCAATTAACAAAAGTAATATTTTTAACTCTTGTTTCACTGAATTCTCTTTATCTAGTTTTAGGCCCTTTTGGTGGAGAACTGAGGTCATATTTATGCAGAAATGTTGGCAGTTCAAAGTGATTCACAAATGTTTAATCACTGTTATAGATGATTCCCCTTAATTCCTTCCAATAATATATGCTATGATTCTAGGAGTACTACTACATATTCTCCTCGGTTTGTTTATCAATATAGTGGATAGAAATATATGAAAATAACCAAAAAACTGAGTCCGAGAAAGAAGGTAACTAGTTGAGTGAATAGAAAATTACTATCTGAAGTATCAGTTACATTACTTACCTTTTCCCTTGTTCTTTGTGCATCATTTACATGGGTGGATAATGAACTTATTTGTGGAGGACAGATATAAATTAAAGCAGAGGAGACAAGACAGAACACCACAATCATTGCCATTTTCAGTTTTAGATAATTATGGCATATGAAAATTTGATGACTGGCCCTGCGCTTGTCAAAAAGAGTGACTATTGAAAAACACTAGAGAAATCACCATTATTCTAGTATTCTGGTTCCTAACGGAAGATTATTTCAGTTCAGTGGTATTTCACAATCAATGAGCAAACCTTACGAACTTGTGAAGAGCGTATTATGGACAGAGCCATAGATAGGATATAAAAATCTAATCTCATTCAAGAAATGTAAAGAAATTTTAAGAGGTATAATGATGTTTGCAAGGAACACAGCACAATTGAAGTGTGAAAACAACTTAAAAATACAATGTTTGGGTGAAGCTCAAGAGTATGTGTATGACTGAGTGAAGTATATGACCATTAATTAACAAGGGAGGCTATCCAACTTGAGATTACACAATTAATTTGCATCACAAGCAGTTGGTGTGAAGGTTTTCTTAATGGAAAAACAAACATAAATCTAAAAACAAAGTAATTAGCCTAACATTCAAAAGGTGCCAACATGGATTCTGAAAGCACAGGTTTCAAGTATGCATTGCTACTTGAGGCGAACGATGGAAGTTGGTGTTTTCCATAGATAATTTTTTCAAATGTAATTTTTTAAAAAAGAATATAGCACATTACAGGACTGAAATCCCAATCAAATGACCTTTTTTAAAGCTGGTCACAAATAAATAAAGCAAATTGTTTTTTCCATCACACTTGTTCCAGACACAGACACAAATAATAATTCAGTGCTGTGAGTGCCAGAGCGAGCCAACTAAGAAAGGATACAGATTTTTCTCAGGTCCTGGGATAGAAGGTCAGACATTTTTAAAGGAGAGAAGATAACTTCCTATATGGATGAATGGTTTCAAATTTACATTGAATTATAACCTGAAAGAAAACTTTTATAAAATGATACACTGATGGTACCTAATGCCTTTCAAATGTGTTTCTGTTGGAAATGTAATTGTAAAGAAGATACTTTTTACCATCTTTGGTGGAGTTGTGATCAAGGAAAGAAATACTGGAGACAGATTTATGCTTTGATTCAGAAGACCCTTAAAAATTTTGGAACTTTGTTATTATGAATGTTGATTGCAGCGAACATTCTATATACACAAAGTGAAAAGATATGTCAATTCCTACAATGGAAGAATGGATGCAAAATTGAGGAAGCTAGCAGAGATGGAAAAATTAACTGTTTTAATGAAAGAATGGAAGGTATCTAGCTTTGTTTCGAGTTAAAAACCTCTTCTACACTTAGTGCTTAGAATAGAAAAAAATTGAAATTTTGACATTGCGCTTTGCTGATAAGATTAGTTTGTTGTTAAAGAAATGGATAGTATTCACTAAACGCGCGGAAGTAAAAAGCTGAAGCTGCAAACTTTATTTTCTATTTTCCTTCACCAAAAAATTGGAAGTACCTCTTTTCTTCTTACTCCTTTTACCCTACTCTTCTTTACCCCTTCTTTTTCCTCCCCTATATTCTTAATATCTTTATTTTCATTTGTATAATATAGATACAAATTATATACATTGAAAAAAGTAAGCTCCTATGGCCACCTGGAACAATGTTGGAAATCAAGCCTAGCATGGTCATCACAGATCATGAATATGCAGCCCGCTTTGCATGTTTGCATATGAAAACTACATTTATGACCAAGGAAAGTGGAGAGAAGATCTAGAAGATATGACAATCCCACTTACACATACTTATTAGAGTTATGAAAGATTGCAGGAGGAAAAAAATGGCCCTACATTTTTAAGCTTGAGAGGAAAAGGCAAGCTCAAAAATGAAAGTACAAAATTTTAACATGAAAAACAACACTGAAGCTAGGAAGTGAGAGAAAGCAGGGCGAACAGAATTTAAAGAATAAATTTTTGTTTAGTCTGAAGTCACAGACAAAACTCACTGGCAGCTGTATGTTGTATCACTGTAACCACCTGAGAACTAGGATTTGATATTCACTACATCTCACTTCAGAACTGTGAAATATTTCTTGTAGGAATGCATTATTTTATGACACCTTTATTCAAAACTGGAAATCTCAGTTTCTTGAGACAGCAAGGAATCGCTGCCAGAAAATACCAAGAGGAGAAAATGTATTAAAATTATGTGGCATATAAGTGTTTGATAATGAACACTTAGAATCAAAGAATTGGAAGAGGCCATTTCAGTGAAAGGACACTCACATTTATGGTTAATTGGATCCACTGTTGAACTGCTTTAACTATTAGGACACCTTTTTAAACTTTCAACTGAAATTGCCATTTTGCAATTTAAATCCATTATTTCATGTCCTGCATTCTGGAACTACCATGAATAGAACTTAACTTTCTATGTGACATTGTTTCAGTTATTACAAAATGGCTATCATACCCCCAACCCCATCCCAGACACTCAATGACTAAAGTTAATCATCACTTTCAATCTCTCTTTATAGGACTTAGTTTCTGATCATTATCCTTTCCCTGAATCTGTTCCAAAGTTACAGAATATTTTCCTTAAGTATGCTGTCCCCTGAAAACATACAGTAATCAAGGTGGGAGTGATCAAAGTAGGATAAAGTTGAATGGTTATTTCCTGTAATCTGGAAATTATATTAACACTGGTGGAACTTGAAATTACATTTCCCTAGCTTGTAGCCACTATTTACTAGTGGTTCATATTCAATTTGCAATTAACTAAAATTCTAAGATGTTTTTCATAAATATCACAAGTATCTCCTATATAGCTATATACCTAGCTTAAGCGTAGTGCCATACAATCCACACTAACTTGAATTGGATGGTATATTTTATATATTAAAAACATATAAAATATATCACAGTGTGTCATATTTTGTCAAATGCTTTGCTGAAGTCAAGATAAATTGTTGTGACACTGCTAAGGAAGTGATCCAATCAAAAAGTGAGATAAGATTAGTCTGGCAAAATTTGTTCTTGACAAATCCATGTTAATTGTATCATTGATCTGATAATTGTACCATTGCTTTCAACATGCTTACAGATCAGCAACTCCTTGATCTCCTCCTCCTCCTGTTCTTGGGACGAATGTTAGACTGGTGTTTAGTTTCCGAGACATTACTTTCTTCCATTTAAAGACAGGAATGTATGCTTTTCTACACTAATATGGTGCTTTACCAATTCACCAAATCTCCTGGATTTAAAGTATTCAAAGTAAAGAGGCATTCAATGACCATGCTTCTATTAGTCTCAGTCTTCAATCCTGACCCTTTGTCCTGATCTTCAAAAATATTGTGGTGTAACACATTCTTCATTGATGGAGAAGATGGAACCAAAATCAGACTTGAGTAACCCTGCCTATTTTACATGTTTGAATGTTGATGCCTTTATTTGGAATCTGGTTTTATTTTATTTTTTTAATATTCTGAGAGTATAATGTCCTTTGTTATTCTTAAATTCCTTCATTAACTTTTTGCTGATTCTGAGCTTTCATTTTTCTAATTCCAGCTCTGCATATTTGGATTATCACTATATGTGTTCTTTCTGACCTGATTTTTTTTATTTTCTACATATGCTATTGTTGCTTTCAAATATTAAGTAAGCTTTTTGCATAGCCATGCTGGTTACTTTGGCTGTCTTCCACTTTGTTTTCTTCAAACTGGAATTGTTTGTAACTTCAATAGAACTCCCTAATTCCTGGATCTTCTTTTCTCATTGGCATTTCCTGTCATGGTATTGTACTGAGTTATTAAAATACTATACATTTAAAAAAAATCTTTGGTATATGTTAGACAATGTTGTTTCTAATTTCCTTCAGAACAAGAATGTGGAACTCCAGCATTACATGGTAACCTTTCCCCAATATTCCTGTTACTTCCACCTCCTCAACAAGGATTCCCAAATGATTAGAATCTAATCAAAGATATTTTATCTTATCTCTGTCTACTCTTTGAAAGAGAACATTGTCAACATAACAAGAATAATAAAAAGTCAGGCATTTTCTGAAAAAACCATGTAGCATAATGATTTCTCCCCTAATATTAATGAGAATTTGCCTTTGGAAAATATTATTTGCATTTTGCCCCATGGTGGGAGGAAAACAGCAGAAAATATTACTGTCTTGAATTGTTTCTCAATTTACTTTAACTGAAACAATCTTAACAGCATTGTCAAGAGCATTCATTTGAATTTTTTGAATAAGAATAACCATCTTTAATGTTAACTACACCTGATTTTCTTTTGCTTTTGTTCCTTTTGAAAATATTACCTCTTTGGTTACTATATTCCAGTCATGGATATCATCCCATCAGGTCTCCATTATACCTATTAAATTATATTTGTCTTTCTGTACCAGGAACATAACTGCAAGAACATTATTTCTTATATATTAATGTATTATAGACATTGAAGGCCTTGACCTCTATAAGACCATCTTTTTTCTGCTTTCAAATGTTCTTTCAAATGATTTAAGAGAATTGATGTATTTTTCTCAGGTGGTATGAAGTACAGCCCACAATGACAGTAATTCCATCATCTAAATAAATCAGATTGTGGCTCCAGAAACCAAGTATCTCCATTTGTATGGCACCATTCATATAGATAGACATTGATTTCTAGGTTTTTATTCTTTGTATCCTTTTGGTTCTTTTCCATGGACCAGGATGAAAATACAACCTGAACTTTCAGTTTCTTGAACTTTCTTCTGAGTTTTTCGAAGTTCTTAGAAATATGGTTATAACTGCTCTCTGAAGCATAATTTGTTCCCACATGTATTGGCAAAAAGCAATAATTATTTTGGCAACTGTTTCATTGCATCCTTGTATATTTCTGTTGCTAGAAAGCATACTTCATGACTCATTGGTCAGCATACATTTGCTTTTGTTTCTCTTAAGAGATGAACTATTAAATTGCCATGAATCTTTGCTTTGCTATTTACAGTGTACAGCTCCATCTTCCCTACCTTTCAGAAGGACCCATCATCCTGTCTCCTGTTCTGCAGCATCTCTTTTTTACTCTTGAATGCCCAAAGGTTTTTCATCTGGAAGGCCAGAAAACTAAACTGCCGCAATATCACCTGTCTCATGTTTCTGATTGTTAGACCCTCATTCACTGTATTTGCTCTAAGTCTGCTTGCTTATGGGGAATACTCTCTTATCAGCTTTTATTCTAGAGCCTCATTTATTCGAACCAACACATCATCATCCTTTTTTATTGGTTGCAAATTTGCCTTTTGGTGCTCCAATCCTTTGAAATTTTCTTCAAATACTGCTGCAAATGCTGCTGCTGTAAATATATCCCAGGATGTTTTTAGGTAGGAATACAAATATACTACTAACATTTCAGGTCACAACTGCAGATTTCTATCGAGCCAGCCATTTGGTTCACAGGGCACCCAAGTTTTTATTTTTTATTTTTCCAATTTCAGGCTCTATTCTTTTTTTTTTTTCATTCTCAGGTTCCAAATCTAGTTACACTGCCGACTTATATAGAAAAATTGTTAGGGATTTCTAGTTCAACTCCATAATAATTTTTCTTGTTCATTTACTTAGTGAACTCATTAGCAGGCTGCCATACGGATTCTACTAACATAGCAAAAGGAAGCTCTCACTCTGTTACCCACAATGAGCAACTCTCAGGACATTCCCGCCCAGTACTTCTCAACAATTCAAGAAATCCCACATCTCAGCACACAAACCATCCTGGTCAGTATTCTCTTTTCCCTCTATTGAACTACTCAGGGAGTAGTCCTCCCTATCAGCTCACCTAGATATGTACTTGCGTGGTGTAATATGGGGTCACTGATATGCAAAATACCATAGCCTGTGATTGAAATGAATGAGAATCTTATTTTGGGGATGGGACTACATCATAATAAAAAATATTGCTTACAACTCTGTTGATTTGCTGTGGGAAGCCCTCTTGAATTTTGAGGAGGCAAAAGAAGACTTCAAGCCCTGCAGGTAGAAAAATAAGATGACTCTGATATGAAGACTGACCAAACTCTTTTGGCATCTGGAAACTAGAACCAGGACATACATAGGAATGCTGTGGTTGAAATGAAAAGTTCATCTTCTATCTTGTAGTTCTTAGTTTCTTTACTCTATTCAACACATCACTATCAAAGTATGTGTATTAACCAAGGCTCCTCCATTTTAAGAAAGGTTTTTCACTTTGAAATATTTCCTTTGGGACAGACTTTGTGCCAAACATAAAGATAGAAGGCTACTGATCTAGCCAAGGTCATCACAGCACAGCATGTTTATAGAATTTAATATAATCCTTTGAAAAATAAATGATTTCCATCTCAAAAAAATCTCTTGAGAAATCACTGATAATGTGATATGCAAGTTTCATAGTTAGCACTCGAAAATTCCAAAGAAGCTGAGAAGTAATTTTTCTTTTATCTAGCATCCAGTATTTAGATCTCTTTTTCAGCTGATGCTGAAAGTTTCTGGATAGAATTTCCTGGGAAGTCTCAATAATAATTGAAGCTAGCACTTGAGAAAAAAATCATATCTCTATACATTATTAAGGGCTTCCAATTTCTTGAATATTTATATTGTAGGTGATAGTTTCTATGGCAGGAGCAGGTTGATGCTTGACTTCCGGTTAAAAGAAATGAGCCATTTGAAATGGTTACAATGAATATTTTTTCTTCTTTTGAAAAAAAAATAGGTATTCAATAATGCATTTTCAAGAAAAACCATAACAGTTCAGAAGCAAAAATGGAAGCAGATTCTAATGTGCTACCTATCCCTCTAACACATAGTGAATTACAGTTTTGGGGCAGACAATGCCACAGAAACAGGAATATATTTCAGATCAATAATATGAAATGAGAGCAAAGAAGAACAGTCTGGAGCTAGGAAGATGAAAGATATTTGAAGGCACAGGAACAAAAATTTGAGCAAAACTGAGAAACCTGCTTATAGTACAAATGAAAATCAATCAGACTATAGAAACTGATTACATCAAAACAGTATAATTGCAGATTGAGTGTCACATCTGAAAACTGGAATGCTGCCAATAGTAATGTATAAAATATTACTGAAGAGGAATATTGTAAATCATTGCTTGGTCTGTGCCAGAACGATGTGTTCAGGAAATGTTGGTCTGTATATAGAAGGAAAAACATAGACTGAACTGCAGTTGTTCCTGGCAAAAATATATGCGGGAATATAAGAACAGTAAAAAAAGGAAAGGACATTCCCAGCAGCAATTGAGACAAAGTAGGAAATGGAGGGAAGGGAAAGTACTGGAAAGCCTGGGGAACAAGTGGGCTGATGGGATATGCTATGTTGGGAGGCAGTAAGGAGGCTATGTTCCTTACTGCAGTAAGGAACCTTTGCAGTTAAGGAGCAAGTGCACAGGCCAGTATATCAGTGGCAACAATAGAGAGGGAGGGAAACAAAGTGCTTGGAAGATTGTGCATGGGCTGTTTGGTGGGATATGTTGATCTGGGACTCTGGTGCAGCTAAAGAATGCAGCGAGGGATAATGCTGTGGTGATTCAGAAAAAGCAGAGAGGGAACTGCTAAGAAGATTGGGATGGGCAGTCCAGTGGAATATGATATCCTGAGATATCTGTGAGAGTTGAGGGAACGCACAGTAGGAAAGAGGCCACAAAGACTATAGAGTGGGTAGGCCAATATGATATGCTGCACGGAAAGTTGCTGATAGGGAATAAAAAAAAATGTCACAAACCAGCCTTGCCATTCATTCCAACAAATCACTGTAATATTATCCAAAATTCTTCTTAATTTTCTTTCATTCAAAATGTGTTGGTATTGTTTCTATGAAAACAAAGCCAATTCAGGATTATTCACCAAAATCCTTTGGATTACAATTTGTTCCGGATTTTAAAAAAACTAATTTTCTGCTTTGTGTATGTCCTTACTTGGGAATCTGAGATTGAAAATCATAGACTTGGCTGGCTAACAATTCTGATTTTTACTAGAAGATGTGGAGTTTGAAGGCTTCCTGTAAAACGAGTTGATATCCAAGTCACAATCATTATCATACTAAGGAAAGGCAACAGGGAGAAGGATAAACTGCTTTATTCCTATTTTGCATCTGTAGTTTTGCAAAAGAAAAGAGGGCAAGTCCAAACTGTCAGAAGCTGCACTGAGGGTTGGGATAAAAAGAGAAAAGTCATAATAAATAAAGAATTGGTTTAAAAAATCTGAATAGTTTTGAATGAATTTAAGTGTCTGAAACTGGATAGATTATATCCCAGGGTACTACAGGAATTAGCACAAGTAATTTCAGAATATTGATTGTATTATTTGAAAACTGAAAAAAAAGTCACCCTGAGTCTATGGAGAAGGACGGCATATAAATACGAATAAATAAATAAACAATAAATAAAACTGTTGATTTGTTCTGGATTAAAATTAAGTTTGTTCTGGAAGAAATACCAGAAGATTGTAGAAGAACAAATGATTCTATTTTCTTAAAAAGGAAGAAAACTACAGATCTGGCTAAGTTGATATCACTAAGTGGGAGATTCTGGAAAAGATAATTAAGTAGTGGCTTTGCAGGCAACCAAAGAGGAACAAAGTGATTACTAGAAACCAGCATGGTTATGTCAAAACTAGGTCACACCAGACAAATCTTACTGTATTTTTTTTATGATGAAGTGATTAATTTAGTAGATCAGGAAAATGCTGTGAATATAGTACACTTAGCTTCCAGTATGGTACGTTGACCATATCATTTTCCTTGATAAAATGGAACAATGTGGTATGGATAATCTCACTAGCAGAAGGATTTGTAGCTGACTGAAGAACCAGACTCTGACTGAAGAACCAGATCCTTGAATGCTTCTATGTCAATATGGAGAGGTACGTATCCTGGGGAAGATCTTAACTAATTAGTTGAGAAACTAGAAGGAGACAAAAAAAATTGCAGATGATGCAAAGCTGGGGATTGCTAACATATTAGAAAACAGACTTCGTGTTCCAAAGGATCTTGATAGTTTTGAACATTGGGTCATATTCAACAAAACACAGTTCACTGTTGAGAAATGTAGGTTCTATACATTGGTAGGAAAAACAGATACAAGATAGGCAGCACTGGCTTAGTAATAATACTCAAGAGGTTGCTCAGGTAGGCCTAGACCACTTGAGCCAGTAGTGTGATGCTGCTGCCCAAACAGCTAATTCACTCTTGAGCAGCATTAATAGAACTACAGTATCAAGATCATAGTTCTGTTCTATGCTGCATCTGCCACACTAGACAGTATACTTGGAATACTGGCTGCCTTAATATAAAGATGATGATGACCCAGAAAGAGCGCAAAAAAAGTGACAAAGATGACAAGGGGCTTAGAAACTAAACCCAATGAAGAAAGGTTAAATGAACAGGTTATGTTTAGCTTTAAGAAGAAAAGATTGAAAGGAAACATGATAGCAGTCTTCAAATACTTAAAGTGTCATCCTAGAGAAGCAAGGAGTCATGGCTCCTGAGGTTAAAACAAGAAGTAATGAATGGAGGAGATCCAAACACTAAATTGATATGTTCTTCACTTAGAGCTATTTAGCAGCAGCAGCAATTTAGCTTTTGGGAGTTGTGGGTACTCTGTCATTGAAGGTTTTCAAGCAAGGCTTGGAGATTCTTTTATCTTGAATAGTATGAGGATTCCTGCTCTGGGCAAAGGATTGGATCACTTCAGTCCTAAGATTCTATGAAGGTTCTCTCCTATAAGTATCATACATAAATCAAAGTCTCCATAAATAACTTTAGTACAATTGGTTTTTGTAATGCAGAAATATTTGTGTGATATACTGTACATAGAAGAATAGTTTCTCTTCCATTTTTTCCAGAGGCAGAATATAATCTAAATTTAAACCCATTATTTAGTCTTAACAAAATAAAAGTTAAATAGATACGGGATCCTTCTTTCCTTTTAAGATTAGAGCTTGAAAGGAGGAATAATACAACTCACAGTATGGATCTACTGTACAGTTGAACCAAAATATAAAACATCTTGTGAGTGGGAAACAGTAAAACAGAGAAATGAATTGGAAAAAGTCTCACTCAAATTGAAAGAAGTTTTGCAATTGGCTTTATAGTCTGTACGTAGTTCTTGATTTACAACCATTTGTTTAGCAACTATTCAAAGTTACATTGGTGGTAAAAAAAGGGACTTACTTCCGGCCCTTTGCACTTATGACCATCATAGCATCCCCATGGTCAAAATATGAGCACTTGGCAACAGGAATTTATTTACAATGGTTGCAG
>JANHFO010005868.1:2988-13694 GCA_032468095.1 Pareas carinatus | reverse complement strand
AAGAGGGGGAGGGAGTTGGGAAGGGGGGGAATTGGCCGCGTGCCATCTCTCTTGATCCTAGGACCCGTCATCAAGATAGGCCCCTGGTGTTAATGTGCCAAGCCTGCGAGGGGGGACAGGGGAGACGAAGTTGGTGGTCTAGGATGTATATACATTGTTGTGTTAATCAGACTATACTGAAAAAGCAGCACTGGTTCTATTCATGTATATTTTCAGCCTACAAATATGTATAGCCTTCATTTATTAATTATATCATTTAGAAAACCTTTATTTTTATGATAATGAAAAAGTTACATGTATCTGCCATTAGAATTAGCTTCCTTTTAAACATCAGAATCAACATGAGTAATTTCTCTCTGTTTTCACAGGGATTAAAATGCATCACTTTGATTCCAAAATGCAACACTTTTCATTTATTTTATCTGTGAAAGATTCTAAATATCTGTTCTAGCTACTCAAATCAAAATATCATTCTTTCTTTGTTAAATGAGGTGTTTTTTTCAGAATCTGTGTGGGATTCAAAAGCAGTAACAGAACACCCCAAAATGATAAGGAACCTTTTCTCAACTTGTGTGTTCAGATGGTTATAATATAAATAAGAGAATAGGAACAAATATTTTAGTGATACTTTCCCATGATTATTAACTGTAATGTTCTAACTGTTTATTTATAATAGTTAAAACTGTCAACGTTCTTAGAGTTCCAAAACTGCAAAGTTTTATGGAGCAAAATAACAGAGTTGGAAGGGACCTTGGAGCTCTTCTAGTTGAACCCCTTAGTCAAGCAAATGTGTTTCTCACATAAAATATAAGTCAGAGGGGATATAAGCATGGAAGGACCAAAACCACAAAAAATGAAGAATAGTACCTTATAAACATAAAGCTCATGAATATCATCAGATAGGGTAGTGCCATCATCTCTCATTAATGGTGTAAATGCAAAGCCAAAGAGCTTCTTCTCTCCTTTATCTTTTGCTGCAAAACAAAATCAAATGTTTACACCCATTTTTAAAATGACAGATTGAGAACTTATCTGTTAACAAATGGAAAATCAACATGCTATGGCAGTCACAGTGCATATGTATGACTAAAGGAGCCAGAATTCAAATCCTCACTAAAGCATGCAATTCAGTGGGTGATTCTGGATTAGTCATTCAGAACCAGACATACCATTAAGTTGCAAGAATAAAAAACATTGCTTCCAACCAATTTTATACTTGCGCAACTATAAGTTAGGTAAGTTTCTGCAACTATGACTGGTTGAAGTAGGTACAATAATTTACCCTGTCATATATTTACAAATGATTTCAGGTTCTATGCACTAATCTACTGAAAACATGCAAAATATTAGATATACTGCATATATAGAAGCATGTCATATTTGGGGATGCATCTGGTGAGGCAAAAACTAATGCATGATAGAATTGGGCAGCTAGATGTGAGGACTGCTGAAATTTTTTCTGGGAAAAAAGAACCGTAGATTGCCCACATGTACTTTGGACAGCTGATTTATATGAACAGACAGCAGAAGCCACTATTTTTGCAGCCACATGTGAGCAATTGGAAGTTGTAGGTTACATCATGCTCCAAGCTGTAAATGCAGCTGTTCAGGACTCAAGGTTCAACCAAACCTCATCTTTTTAAGCACTTTGGAGTTTTATTTTTCTTCCTTTTTTTTAAAAAAAAAGAAAAACACAGGTCTACCAGTCACTGGGTAAAATTATCTTTAATACATTTTGAAAAGAAAGAACACCACGTCTGTTCAGCTTTGTAAAAATCTTTTATTTTTATAATTTCTTATAATATATATCAAATATTGAAAAATTAAAATAGTATATATAAAATTTAAAAATACATTGTAAAATACCCTTTTAAATTGAATTGTAAGAGATTTATATGAGTTACTTCATGACAATGATAAATTAACCTTGAAAGATGACAAGAATTTCTAGAGAAAAGAAAAAGATATTAAAACAGAAGTTGGGCAGGGAGAGGGCTTCTTGGGTGTAGTGGAGTGTGGATAAGGCTCAGGCCTCCTTAGCAAGGGAAAATAGGAAGAGAGGCCAAGCATTCTGGCAAATGGATGGTTCTCGTACACTGGTGGACCCTATAGTTGATCGAGGCCTCCCAAAGACTCTCGCATTCCCTGGGGTACCAGGATTGGGTCGTTAAATGAAGCAGTCACCTGGGAATCTTGCTTCACTCCACAACCAAGACTATATCAATTTGGTGATCAGTCAATGACTAATTTTGTAGCTTGTGGTTATTTTTCTTATGTATTTAATATAATCTTTAGTAAAATTATGTAAAAATATTAACAAGTTATACTCACTGGAACAGTGTCTGAACTCAAAACGGAGGTGAGAACCACGGAATCTGTCAATGGGAATTGGGAGTTTGATGACTTCTCCCCAGCGAGGGCTATTATTATGATAGAGAACAAAGGAATGATACACACTTCTATTTGGTTCTCCTGAGCCTAAGTTAATGCAGTCCTAGAAAAAAAAGGTACAAAGTAAGAATTCTAAAATATTACACTAAATGTGATACAAGATACTAAGATACTAACAACTCATGTTAACAATACAGGGATTCTGTATATTTTTAATTAGTCTGTGTTGTGCATTTAGTCCCTTATGTCAGACTGTCAATTCACATTTTTATAAGAGAGGGGGGGGGAGAGGGAATCTGTTACATGTTCCAGCTTCTTCCTCTGCTGGACACAGAACACATTCAGTCTTCTGTTTCCAAAACAGTCTCTGTGGAAAGCTCCTACAAAGCTAGAGTAATCCATGAGTCTTAAACAAAGAGTAATTTTGCTTTATGTCAGGTGCAAAAGATCAGGTGCACAAGTGAAGGTTCAATTAAATTGATTTATTGTGAAAGCCTATGCACAGAAATTTTCCAAGGATGCTTTTTAAAAGGCAACTGGACTTTCTTAATTTATTTCCTTGAAAACATTTCTCTTCTCATCCAAGAAGCTTCTTCAGTTCTGATGGAACTTCAGTCAGAACCGAAAAAGTTTCTTGGATGAGAAACAAAATGTTTTAAAGGAAATAAACTAAGTCCAGTTTCCTTTTGAAAGGCACCTTTGGGATAACCATGACCTGGATGACTGAGAATCTCCATAGAAATTTATGAACAGAAACCATTTCAGCTAATAGTTGATACCTGGCTAGAGTTAAATAAGGGGTGGGGTTAGGGCCAACAACACACAAATGGAGAGGACTTTGTGGCTATGTAACAATTCTAAACTGATCCCCCTTTCACCTCGGCGCCATTCCTTCATCTACACTTTAGGAAGTTATGTATTTCTGCAGAAATAGCTAAATTGTCTATGCAGGAATATTGTGTTATGATTGACTTGTTTTCTGTGAGGCATGAAGTATAGTTATCTACATCTAAGTACATCTTTGGATGAGGATGAATCTTAACAGTAGAACATGGGCTTGATAAATATATCTTTTTTCTACAAAAACAGACAATTCTAGATGGTAGGGACTTCTGGGGAAGAAATAGCAAACTGAAGATGGTTCCATTAAAAGTGGAGCCAACAGCTGTGTTGAAATAGAGAGCTGGTGAATAGATTTTATACAAAGAAATTAACAGAATTTTTTTAAAAGAATCAAAAAGCAGTCACTGACATAAGATGTAAGAGGATATATACAATATAATACTCGACTTTTAAAAAAGAGTCAAGAGAAAACCCAGTCTATTTTAGATGAAATCAAAAGAAAAGAATTAAAAAATCTCCAGGGAAAATAAATATTTCTCATCAAATTATTTTACAGAAACAATTATCAGTGTTAATAGTAAAAGAAATAAGTTAAAATGAACGGTGAAGCTATATATAAAAAATTAAAGCAGGAAAAATGCCAGGACCAGATGAATTACAAGGTTCTTATAATAAATGCTCTGAGGATGAACTTTTACTACCTTTGCATAACACAATGAATTTTATTTTATAGAGAAGATGCCTGAGATTTGAAAAGATACAAATATAGCATTAATAAGTAATGAAGAACTTTGACAAGTAATTATAGACCAGTATCACTACTTAATAATGATTATACATTATTCACAATAATCCTAGCTGATTGAAAATTATTTTAAAAGAATTTATTAATAAACAATAATGGTAAGAACTTAACATCAGCTGACAACCATCCCACTTTCTAGTTTTTTTCCATCTTTCTCTTTCTTATATTAGATGCTTAACTTGGCTGGCAGAGTCCAGGAAAAGAGCATTCTCTGTCATGGGTCCTGCCGTTTGGAACTTCTTATCCCGATTTGATCTTGGCTTCCACCCTTTTGACCTTCTGCAATAACCTGAAGATCTGGCTAGGGCCCCCAATGAGGGTGCATCACACTGGATGCAGTTGATAAGAATTAAGAAGCAATCCCACCTCCACCTCCTGAATATCCTGTTCCCTTCCCTCTTCTTTTAACTATATTATTATTTTGACTGTGATTTCAATTTTTATTGTTATAAAAATATTTATCTGTTAGGATATTAATGTTTTGCTATAAGTCACTCAGAGTTACTTTAATACGAGATAGGTGGCAAATAAATCTAAAAGATAGACAGACAGACAGACGTCCGGTTTCCGGCTCCTGCCGAAAGGGCTGAAGTCTCTATTTCTTCTTTTGGAGGCTGTAAATGGCCTGTAGGTCAGCCTGGAGGGCTGAGTGAATGAGGGGGTGCAACAGGGGCACATGTCTGGCGGTGGCTGACACATTTGCCTTCCATTTTGATCCCTTTTTGCCGGATCAAGAAAGGGCGCTCAGCACCATTAAGGCAGGAATCAGGAGACGCCGAAACAAACACCAGGGCGGAAGCAAAAAGAAGCTGTATGAACCATCCAGTTAGATGAGAAGAAGCAATTTATGAAATACACTCTTCGAAATAAAAATGCTGTGGGCCTGATTAAAAGAAAAAAAAACAAGCAGTTTTCCCCCAAAAAAGTAAAAAGAGGCGAATCCAATTAACAGAGAACTAAGCAGTGAAGGAAGTCTGGAGAATGCCAAAACAGAGGACACTGGCAAGGTGACAATTTTTAACTGTTTCTTTCGCTGGACTTAATGGATTAAACTGACGTTATGATTTTATGATTCAGAGTTTGATTGGAATGCACAGTGGTATAAAGAAGGGCTGTGACAGATCTTAAAAGTGTGTGGCTGGAGCTGAGGGAAAAAAACAAACAGAAAAAGATTTTAAAAATTTGGACATTAGAAGATTGATTCACTAGGACTAAAATCTGGATTTATAAACTGCTGATTAAATGAACTTGGATTAATATTATTGGACTAAGAAAGACTGGATTTATTATAAAGGGAAAAAAGACATGGCAAAATGGAGTTGGCGGAAGGCAAGGTGCTGTATGAGAGTAATGATAATAAACTCCAGGTATGCATGGATGAAACATTCAAACTGTTTAAGTTATGGCTGTTATGAACAAAAAAGAAAGATAAAAACATTGAAAGTTTTAAAAAGGTCTTTAAAAGTGGAAAAAATGCCAGGACGACAGAGAAGGAGGAAAGAATGAAGAAACAGAATAGAAATCAGATTTTAAGAAAGAAAGAGACAATGTTATTAAAAAATAAAAAAGGAGAAATCAATTAATACTTCTAAGGACAGTTAAAGAAAAATGTATTACGATAGTATGGGCACTTAGGGCAAAAATTGGCCATTGTAGTGGAGAGGGAGGAGAAAACCTTTCGGGGGGGAAAAAGGAGTGAATAAGCAGAAAAAAGTGGGGAAACAAGCTAGGTGGAAGAACATTACAAGATGGGGATGTAACAGGGAGAAGCTGGATCCAGAGATATCTAGCAAGACAAATGGACTCTGGTTTTTAGAGGTGTTGGAGGAAGAATTATTGGTAAGGAGAGGTATTGGTTAATAACTAGAGGTAAGAGTGGGAAAGGTGGGTGAGATGGGAATGAAGGAAGCTATATTAAATTTATATTAAATATATACCTAAGATGTTGAAGATTTAATTAATTAACATGCATCTGAATCATGTATAAGACTCACCACCCACATTAAATCAGATGAAACTATAAGAGTTATTTTGGATTTGAAATGTATGTTAAGTAATAAAAAATGTAATACCCACATAAAATGAGAATAGTAAGTAAAAAATGCATAAAATGGTAATGGATTGATGACCGGATAAAAAATGGAATATGCAGAATGATTATCTTGTTTTTAAGCTGAAAATGGGATTGGATGGAACCTAAGATAAGAAGAAGATTGAAAGAAACAGAAGAACAGGAGATAGAAGAAGAAAAATAGTAAGAAGAGAAGTTAGAAGAAGAAGGGAAACAACAGATGGGTATATCTGTTAGGAACAGAGAATGCTATTCTGTGGATTGATATGTTTTTTTATAAAAATGTGATGTAATTGTCTGAATTTTTTCTTTTTCTTTTACTTATCTTTGTATGTTATATATCGAAAAACCTAATAAAAATATATTTCAAAAAGATAGATAGATAGATAGATAGATAGGTATTTGCCAAATTTTTGAAGTTAAATTTGGTAACCATTTGCAGAGTTTCAGGTAGGAGAAACAATATCTGACCTAATTTAACAATATCTAAACAAGCAATAAAAGTAAACCTGTTCAGCTTTTTTTTTTTTTTAGCTTTGCTTGAATAACATGAAAGGGTATAGTTTGAATGTTATGGCAGGGGGAATAGACATACTGAATGAGGTGTCTTGGGGATAAGGGCAGCCAATATGATAAGGGTATTGCTGTGATATCCTGAAGTCAAGCTGGAACTGCACCACCATTGTCACAGTCTGGGGCCAGATTTTCGTGGAGGCTGAGGCTGGATTATGGGTTCACGTTGCTAATGTAGAAAAACCTCAGAAGAGTATTCCAAAATACTTCGTTGACTGAATCAAAATATGCTCTCTCTCTCTCTCTCTCTCTCTCCCTCCACACACACACACTCACACACACACACACACACAAACAGAATAGAAAATGTGTGTGTACACACTTAGCCCAAGGTGGATGTATGTAATAATAGTTTAAGTGTTAAAATAATATTATTCATAAATATAATTAACACAAAAAGTTAAGAAGCAAATAAGTGACTATTATAGTTATTGGGTAGCCAGAGGGTTTTCCTCTGAATATTCAACCTCTTCCTCAGGTCTAAAATCTATTGCCTTACTTTAATAGCAACATGTGAGCAGAATATAAAGTGGTTAAATGAGTGAATACAAAAACTTAAAAACAAAACATTGTCTCAAACTCCCATAGATAGTAAGATTCTAGTATAGTTAGGTAAGGCCATTAAGGTGAAGACAAGATTAATTTCGCTTAAAAGAAACTAACAATTTATTCTGTATATTCCTGTACTGTTAATGTGGGCTGGGTGAATTCTTCAATATTTCAATGATTTTGGCTTTCGGATATAAGAAAAGAGAAGATAGAGTGCAATATCATTTGAAATGTGTAGATTCTCTTGGGAGGCTTATTAGAGTTCAACATGCAAATAATATGATATAGTGGTTAAAAACCTCATTGAAATCTGACCACAGTGTAAAATGGAAGAAAACTATTTAACGTTTCCATGAACATTTTTTGAAATGATGGAAAAGTGATATAATAACAAATTAAATGGTTCATCTAAGAAAGAGAGTTGGTGCTAGATATTCAGCAGATAGCAGATTAAATCATGCAAAAGAATCTTGAATCATAACCTATCAATGAAATAAACAATTTTTATAGCTGAAAAATAAGTCTATTTTTGGTTCAGTTCATCAGTAATTTAAAATGAAGATTTTTAAGAATTCCAACCCTTCCACATATAAAAGATTCTGAATTTTAAAGAACTTAATCCCAACAATGACAGAAATACATTGAATAAAGTATGTAAATATTTACCTTTAGAATCTCTCCATCTGCATACAGAACATACATAGTTACTTCTATGTTCTTTTGAACACTTTTTCCACCTCTCTCAAAGTCTCCTTTTTCTAAAGTCAGGTACAAATCATTTCGTATATCACCTACACACAAGGAGAAAAAATTCTTTCAGAATAGAGCACATAGCAAATTATTCTACTGGACAAGCCAATGATATTTTGTTCACTATTCTGATGAGATATCAACTCATTCCAATTGTAAAATGAATAGTTAATAAAAATGAGCATTTTATTATCAGTGTATTATATTTGATGGCTGTTAGTGATGTTTTATGGAGTCTGAAAACAGGAAACCAGTTATGACAGAAAAGAGAGGGAGAGGACATGATGTAAGATTTTCATATTCCTTTTAAATTATCTACTTAACAAAAAAATAGTCAAATCATTCAAGACTATTCTATTTGTACATTGATAGCTGATTAATAAACAGTTGTAGACATAAAGTCAATACTCTTAACTTTTACTGCATACATTCTCCGATCCCCTCTGTAGGACTGGTCTACCCAGCAAAAGTTTTCAGGCAACCATAGTGGTTTTTAAAAGTATGTGAATTCTTTTTAATTTTCAATATTTCTGCATAAATATGACTGAAAAATGATCTATTCCCCACACCACAAGTTCCAAAGCTAGATAACGTGAACTCGATTAAATAAATAAATCAAAAACATTATACTTATTCATTGATTTATTGAGAAAAATGATCCAAAATTGTGTATTTGTATGTGACATGTATATGAACCTCTAGGATAACTAGTCCATTTGAAGGTAAAATTAAGGGTTAAGTGTTTCAATCAAAGGCCTTTCTTACACTGGGAAATGTCACTAATTATGAGACCACCACCAGAAAAACACTGAACAACAATTAGGTTCATGGCAGGGTTGCATGAAGAAAGTCACCACTCTCCCAAAAGTACATTGCTGCTGTTACACGTGCTCCAGGTTTGGCTTAAAGTGACTAACACACTCACAGCACTGGTCAACAGCCACACTCAACCAAACACTGAGGCACAGTGGGTTGTTTGGAATACCAAACCCGCTGTGAATTCACCCAGTGAATTTAAAGTAGCAGCAAACCTTTACCAGTTACAATATAAATTTGCTCTCTCTCTTTCTCCCTCACAGACACACACTCATCCATATTTACCCCACATCTTTTTCAACTAGGTTGGCAGGCACTAGCCAGAGGGGAACTGCTAACTCTGGATCCAAAGACAACTCAAAGATTGGGCATGTTTCAAGACCTTTTATTCCCCTCAAATCCTTGCTTTGTTGATTCACAAAACTGGCAGCTATACTTGCTTTGTTGACTTTCTAGATATGGGATGCATGCAAAGGATAGAGGAAGATAAGTGGCACTAGGAAGACATCTGAAACCTGATATATGAACTTGCTTTCAGTCAAATTCCTAAGGCTATTTTAGAAACAGATCTTTGTACAAACCAGGAGAGCTCCAGAACCAGCCATATCAATTGTTATGTAGATAGCTGTTTTAGACATAGCATATCAGACAGAATATGACTAGCTGAGGTAGTGTAGGATTGCATACACAATCCAGGCAAAACAGATGTTCTGAAAATCTGACAGGCGATCACAAAGTAGACAAGCTACTATTACTTGTATTGTTTCAAATATGAAGAAAGGGGTTACACAATAAAGGAATTAATATTTATATTTATTATAGTTACCCATTGCAGAAGACTGGGCAGTTTATAAGATCAAAATACACACTTAAAACATTAAAAATGTAACAAGCTACAAGATTAAAATACACCTGTAACACTTTTTTAAAAATTGCAAAGGCTCCACAAACACAGTAGTCCCAGGCCTGGAACAGTTAGATAACTAGGTCTTGTATTAAATTCCTTTTATGTGAACGCTATCTATGTACCAATTCATGGAAATAGCTTCAGTTTTCTGAGGAGCTCTGGGAGATGAGGCAGCAGAAGCAAATATTGAATCTAGTTATTTCTGGGCCATGGCTGCATCTGCAGAAAGCTACGCAATGGACCTGATTAGAGTGACCTATTTCATGCTAGACTACCTGCAGGGTTGTAGTGAGGAATATTCATGCTACCTGGCAGAAAAATCACTCAGATTCATCCAAAGTTAAACTTTGACTAGGCAGAAGGAAATGAATTGTAAGATTATGTAGACTGAATTTGATTGCATGATTCTTTATGAGGTGGACAGTTCCTTTCAAACGGTCATCTTGACCTGTTAGATATTGGCCCCTTCTGGATGGTCCATGTGGTCTCAGAGGTGAGCATGGGATTGATCCATGCAATGGTATGGCCCAATAAAAGAAGATATGATCCCTCCATCTTGAAAGGCAGTGGTGCTACATCGTCTTCTTAAGAGATCATAACTGGATCATCCCTTTCTGGACAATTTATTGTCCAGTTTCCAATCTTCCTTTTGTGGAGAAGTCTGTAGGCTAGGAGATTAAGTGAGTTCTTGCTTTATTACATGATGCTAAGAGGCTGTGACTTTATCTTCCTTCTTGTTTTTATACTATATTAGTGGTACTCAAGCCATCTGCTTTATTAAGTGATGTTTAACAGGCTGTGACTTTATCTTCCTCCATTATTGAAAACCTTTCTAAAGAAAACATGTCACTAATGGAACCAAACTTATTTCTATACATTTAAATTGAAAACATACAATTTGTTTCCAATATGCATTAAATGGTATATTTATTTATTTATTTTATTAAATTTTTATACCGCCCTTCTCCCCGAAGGGACTCAGGGCGGTGTACAGCCATATA
>JANHFO010005867.1:77110-89731 GCA_032468095.1 Pareas carinatus | reverse complement strand
TGAACCCAATCAGTTCAGTACTTTCCGGGATCACTTACCAGGCACAAACGTGCCTGCATTTTTATATATATAGATTATGAGAACAGGAAGAAGAGGAAGAAAAAGAGACTATAAAGTATATATGTGAACCTCTCCAGCTGCTGAATTTGATTGTATAAATAAAGATAAATGTAAAATTTTATAGTTAATCCAAGGTTCCTTTTAAAAAATCCAGAACATAAGTATTTATTTTTCAATCATAAGCATGACTGAAAGAGCACCATACGCCATAGACCCTGCTTAGAATATAAAAGTATTAGTTATCAAATAGAATGGTCATATTTCAGCTCATCGGGAAATGAAATGGTTTTCATGTAATGTTCTTAGCTTTGGTTGAGCTGAATTCAATGTACTTTCAATAGCCATTAACAACTACAGGAAGTGCATGGAGATGATAAAAGAAAAGAAACCAAGGAAAAGAAGACCTCCAAGTTTCATCACCTCCAGAGCAAAGAATTTAATCTGAATATGTGAAAATATTAGAGTGCAAATCAGCTGATCAGGAGATTACTTGGAATAGGGTGAGTTCTGTCTGCAAGAAAACAACCAAGCTCAGAGTACCAAGAACCCCTCAGAAGGATATATGGCAACCACACAGAGGTCTTCTTATGCCAGATGCCCATCCTTGGTTAAATAAATAGAATATTGCATTTAGAGATGTCATATGAATATTCTATTGGGTCAAGTTTATAGTAATTCAAGGCCTTCCCAACCAAAGTAGAGTTGGGAAGCTTCTCATTGAGTTGTATAAGGGAGAGAATTTTCAGGTTAACCTGACATGACTTAATTGGTGCATAATTTGATTTCCCCCCTTTTTATTTTAGGGATAGAAGAGAAGACTACTAAAGAAAAAAATTGCTTTTCTCAGTGTGATCAGTATCTTCACATTGGTCACCCTTCTATTTCATACCCATTCGTTTGTTCATTTTTAATGCACAGGTTTGCTTAAGAGAAAGCATGTGTTCCTTCCCTCTTCTCCCACCCCCAGCTTGGTTTAATGTAGCAAATAATTTATCCAGAGTTCACTTAGTTCTTTTAAATGTCACACAGCCATAGACACACATGTGACTTGGAAGCTGCAGCAAGCTTTCTCCATGTCCAAATGATAACTCAGTGACTCACTCTCTAAATTATACTGGTATCATAGATTCTCATTCTTCTCTGAAAGTATAAAGTGTTCCAACATAGAGCAGCAGCATTAACAGAGCTTCCCCCAAAATGGGAACAATATTTGCCACCTTGTACAGCCAAGAGACTCAATGTTTGCATGCTAGAAGTTTGAAAAGTATACATGTTATAAAGCAGAATGATGTCTTATTTAAGATGTGCTTAACAGCTGATCCAATAACCAAGGGCAAAAGTCAACACAACAAAATGACTGAACAGTTTAAGTTTCATTCACAGAATTTCAAGTAGACTGCTGATCAAAAGGAAAACTGATTTCAGAAGCAAAGCCCATGAGCAGTCTAGGCATCAAGGCCAAGGGTCAATAATCTGACTGAATCAGAAAAGAGGCAGAATCAAGTTTCTTAACAGAATCCAAAGTCAGACCAAGAATCAAAATTGAGGATCAATGACAGAATAGTAAAGAGTACCACAAGGTCAAGAACCTTTAACAGAAAGTTTTTCTTACACTGATAGTTCACAAAGGAGGTCTTATAAGATTAGCACAAGGGGGACTCTAATTATGCTTCAGCTGCCAAGCTATCAGTTGCTTCAAGAGAAATTATGACTTGCAAAATCTAACTTCCTAAGGCTTTGACAGGGCTTTATTGTTCTGTATGATCTGAATCTTTAACCTTGTAGGAAACCAGCCCGATAATGTCCTTGCTGATCACCATCCCCCTCATCATCTATTTCTCAATATAAAGCAGGAAGACCCTCCAATACAAGTTGGCTTCATCTTCATCCTCTAATAAGACTTCTCTAGAGGGCAAGACATGCAGGCAACCTTTGGACCTTCCAAATAGTTGTAGATAATTGAAACTGGAGACTAATATAATAACTGGAGAAGCACTGATTGCCCACTTATCCTACAGAGATGCATTGTAAATTGTATTACCAACTTTGTTCTCCCAAAATACCCAATTTTGAGCCTGTGTCAAAGGCTTTCTGAAATGTTCTGGAGATGGAGGATGTCAACCAAACTTTAGAGCAGAGGACTCCAACTTTGGTTCATTTAAGGCTTGTGGACTTCAACTCCCAGAATTCTGGGAGTTGAAGTCCATAAGCCTTAAAGGGACCAAGGTTGGAGACCTTTGCTTTAGAGTGTATTTTTCCTCCTCATACCAGTGAGGCATAAAACCAATCTTGCAGTGAGTGTGGGGGGCGGGAAAGGGGAAATTAAGGCTTTCAGTGAATAAATTTAATGTAACTTGTAACAAGCAACAATGATTAGATGAAGCAATATACATAGAAATGGCACAACCTCAATGGCATGGTTGGTCCACCATTTTGACTTCCATACCCACTCTACAGACTCCCTTATCTGAAATAGTTCCAGTTGACTGTTAAACTGAACTGTTACTTTCAACCCATTTTTCTAAACTAGTTAGATATGTTTAATTTTATTTACATCTTTCACTCAATATGGTGCCTTCCATAAGCATTCTCTCCAGCCTTTAAGCAAGACATTAACAGAAACAGTGAACACAGGACTAATCTTTGTGGGCATCTCCTCCAAATCCCTATCTATCATGATGGGGAATGACTTTGAGTATGTTAGGTATAGACTTAATTGACACACTATCTAGCCCATACTTAAGAGCATCTCAGAATTCCTTGTCAAATAGTCTCAGGATTTGTTAGGGAATTTACTCAGTCAAAAAATAAGGTAATATTGATCTGATAAGATTTGTTTTGACAAAATCATGCTGATTTTTGGTACTTGCTACATTTTTCTCAGTGCTTGCGTATCAATCTATTTGTGATCTGCTGTAAATTGTCCCAGTATCCATGATTCTGCATTTTATTGGGTCTTTCTTCTCTCATTTTTTAATGATAGAGACATTATTTACCTTTCTACCTCTTTAAGTGCTAGACCTGTTTTCAAAGACTTTTTTTAGAAATAATGTGAAGGAAATTACCCAGGTCACTAGCTAATTCTTTTAATATTCCAAAGTGCAATTTTATTTATTGACTAATTTTATTTCTATAACTGACCATCTCAACAGGGAACTCTGGGCAGCATGCATCATAAAACCATAAAACCATTAAAACCATACAAAATAAATATGTATGGTCATGGGTAAAGCTATACATATAATATTTACTCCTCAAATAGAGGACAATGCTTTCCAAATGCCAATAGCTGGAAGTACTTGTGCACCAGTTGTTCTGCATTCAGGATACTTTTCCTAAACATGTCCAGCATAATGCTAAGACAGAAGGCCAGGATGAACAAGGCCCCCACCTCTTCTCTTTGAAACACAAGGCAGCAATAAGGTGCTCTTTCTTAAGCTGCATTTACTATGTTAAACAGTTTTTCTAAGGTTGACGCAGTGGCATTGGCTCAGGGATAGATCACAGCTGCCAATCTTCAGTGATAACTATGCACAATTGGCAAGGATGAGAAAGGATGCCTTGTCATTCAAGTTCTTGATACGGATCTATTCTGACAGCAGTCATTCTGGGGAATGGCTTTTTATATACCAAATTAACATTTGTAATTAGAAACTTTTATTCCACTTACTTTGTCACACACACATCCCAAATTAATAGGATTGGCCAGTGACCAGGATGGTGGCTGCGTGATGAAGTTAAAAGAAATCAAAGGAGAAAGAGGTGAAAATAAGGAAGTATACTGGATTGCAGTGCATTGTATTGTAAAACAATAAAGAGATTCTCTTAAATAGATTTAACATTAAGCTGACAGAATAGGTTGACTCAAGTGTGGCGCTTCTCGTGGCCAGCGGGCTCACCACGAGGAGGTCCAGGCAGCCCCACGCCGGACGGAGTGAGAACGAAGACACAGAGTCAAATTCTCCTCAGAGTGAGTGAGCCCCGAGCTAGCTCGAGTCAAACTCTTTTATTGGGGTTTGTTAGGGGTGGGTTACAGAGTTTCAGAAGGCAAGCATGTGGTCCTGATTAACCATACATAAACTGACGCATTGGGTTGGATATACATATATGGCAATTGTTTGCAACACAGCTGAGTGGGATGGCTATTCATGTTTGAGTGTTGGCAGGTATTTCCTATGTGTGCAAAGCAGTTTCCGTATCATGTCCGGTGTTATCCGGACAGGCCCTGTGATTAGTGTTTCCGAGTAGTTTGCAACAGCAGGCATTTATTTTATTTTATTTTTATTTTATTTAGGTATGGGTGCAATTCTACAGAACTTTTCCTGTTACAGAATGTTCAGGTGCAGCGAGGCATGGACACATCAGTTAGTGGTTATGTGGTTGGAACAGGATATGTAGAAATACACATGGTCCGATTCTGACAAGAATCCACATCTACAGGTTTATATTGCTTATCCAAAAGATTATATGCTAATGCAAAGCAAAATTACTTGACCATTGCAGTAATGATTCTCCACATTCAAGAGGCAATATACTAATTCCATTTCCCCTATTGCAGAATCTTCTCCTAGGAAATAATTGCTTCAGTAGTTATCACCTGCTAGTAGACTAAATTGCCCATAGGTCTTCTTGCCAGAGTGAAAAACTGGACATTTTAATATATTGTATTTTTCCACTACAGAGTTTACATATTGACTCTGGTTGAATATATGCTGATAAAATAAAAACAAAGAAATCTTGTGGCACATAAAATGTGAATTTAATAAGACATAAACTTTAGTGATATCAGTTACACAAAGTATTATCCTGAGCTTAGAAGTTATATAGCAATTGACTTTCCGGTCATGATTGGATTATTGGGAAAAAGAGACTGGAAAGAACCCAGAAAGAAATGCTTATATCACTGCATCAATCATGAAAATTATCTCATTAACAGAGTCCATTTCCAAATAATCTAGGATTCTTATAAAAGTAAGCTGTGATATAACATTTCCCCCAATTCAAGTCAATGAAGATAGAATTGAACCACATGCAATATGTTGTTCACTTCTTTTGTAAGGAAATCTATCTTTGTGGTGTCTTTGTTCAAGAATTACTACTAAAATGAGTGCCTGAGGTTTTTAGGGGGCAGAAGTTAGTTACGATGTCATTTCGGATTTGCTGGATTTTCGCAAGCAAACAATAGTAACTACTTTTGAGAAGATATCTATAATCATTCAAACATGAACAGGCACTGCAGATAGATGCCATCTAGAAAGCCTGAATTCTTGTCCACTTAGCTGAACATTATCCATTTTAAACGGGATTCGATCTCTAGAGCTTGCCATTGGCTACTTTGGTCCTTTTCCTGGAAATGATGGGGGTAAAATCATGAGCAGTGTGAAATAATCTTCCTTGTCCTTATTGAAATCCAAAGCTTTATGGCTAAGTTTACTTTTCACATACATCATTTAATATATTTTCATGGAATAACTCGCTTTTTGGTTTTAATTGATATAAAAAGCAGTTTGGGGGGAAATAAGGAAATTCAGATTCCTGTATTTAGATTACCATTTATCTAAGTAAGATGCTCTATCCACAAAATAATAACCAGATTTGGTTTAAAGAAATACACTGTTTTCACCACGCTCATTTTAGAAGTTGTAATTTCCTGCTCTGCCTACTTGGTGGGGGTCATTAACATTTTAAGTTCTGAACTATTTTTAACCTTTTAAAATACATTAAAAGATTAAATGAAAAGGGTGGGACAAACACTGTATACAAATAACAATCTAAATAGAAACATGTAATCAAAATATACTGCAGTTTTTCTCAGGGCTATACCATTTCAAAATCAGACTGAAAGAAAAGAAATATGATTGAAATACCTGGCTTTTTCATATTACAGTCATTTATTTATACCAGTATACAAGTGAGAAACATCGTTTATAATCATTTCCCCCCTCATATTAATTTTGCATTTACAAGAAAGTATTTCTAAAATAGGAGTTACTAAAAATATAATTCACTTCCTACAATTAAAATTCATGCAATTTAAAAACTGATTACTTTAGTTCTGGGACAAAAAATAGAGATGTCTAACAGATTTATTGGCCATTATATGACCACTATCAATGCAGCAAAATTTAAAATTGAGAAATGTCAAAAAGTAAGAGAGTTGTCTATACCGATATATGATGAACCTGTTAAAAATATTACTCTTAATTGGAAATAGGACTTTCTCAGGAAACTTGAATTGCTTGTACAATCAGCTGTGTTACTTCATAATCTAAATAGCTGACACATACCACAAAATCAATCATGAAAATTTCCCAGTGTTATCAAAAGGTAAGACTTACCAGTAAGTCAGAATAGAGTTCTCTTTCCAGATCTTTGTGCCTGCAAAGAATCATTCTCAGAACTGTGTGAGCTCCCTTATTTCTAGACTAACTTACTCAGTATAAAAACTAGTGCAAGTCGATCAAGTCAGTTGATTGAAGGCTTCTCAGACTCAAACAAATCATTTCAATATGGGTGTGCAGGTGCTGTTTTACTTTTTTGAGAGGGGTTGAATTTTCTAAGCCCTGAATATTTAGAAAGCCCACTAATCTCTAGTTCCTTATAGCATCTGGCTATTTTGGCTTCTCCATTCATATTCCTACCGTGAGAGAAGTACAAATTCAATCCATTAGTAATCTCTTGAAACTCAACTACTCCAAGATGTCACAATAAACACATTAGTTGGAAGGATAGTTTTAGGTATAATTTTGTCACTCCTCCAAAGGACTATGTTGCTCTTGTGATTTCCATCCCAGTCACTCACTGTCAGATGCTTTTGAACTGCACTCCTTGCAAAATGAGTGCTTTATCCTCCCTCATTTGCTCACTCTCTCCCTCCCACCCGAATGTTCTCTGTTCAGCACTTGGACAGCTATGATAACAGGCAGTGTTTGCAGTCTATTCTGGTCACTATGAGTTATGGTGATATCATTTAAGCCAAAGGGCTCCAAAATGCATGTCACATTAAACCTCTGAGCAGTAGTATTTTGTTATTTTTCTACTCCCGGGTTAAAGGTTTACATGTTCACAAAGTCCTCCTGCTTTTATCAGTAGGGGCTGATTTGATTTTCAGTGGAGACTTCCTTCAAGCAAGATCACCATACTTGGCTTGTTGCCCCATGGGAATAAGAGCTAAAGTTGTCTAAGAGTGAAATTCAGAGCTCAGGCAAAAGCCACAGCAAAACGTAACTCTTCCAACTTTCAGATGCTTCCCGATGCACCAGCAAGCCTAGAAGTTCTATTTAATCATCTACAGGAGAAAGAACAGCCTGGAAAGATATCTGAGCTGATGAAAAGCGTCACTTAATGCCATCTAACTCTCAAATTGGTCATCTGAGACTGGCCTAATAAGAGCTCTCACGTTTTGTGGACCAACTCTCTTTTAACAGGAAATACAGGTGAGAGAAATAAATGTTGAAGGATGGCAGTAGAATCAGCTTTATGAATGAATGCATGAGATAATAACAGATGCTAAATTGAAGAGGAATGTCAAATTAGTATGTGAGCTGTCTGTCATCGGGAGGACTGTTTTTCAAACCTGAGCTTTGCACATTTACCCCCTTCTCTCATCATTGGCAAAAAAAGGGCTTTGGGAGAATTTTGTGCTGCACAATGACTTATTTCTTGTCTCATTGCAAAAGACACTGCAGTGCTGTATTGTCTCAATACCAAGCCCTTCGAAAGGAAGGGTTGCTCTGTGACATTCTGTTAAAAGTAAAAGAAAATGAGTTTCCTGCTCACAAGTCTTTGTTAGCCTGTTCCAGCGATTACTTCAAGGCCATGTTCAGGAGTTATACCAAAGAATCGAAGGCTGCTGTCGTTCATATGCAAGTTGTCTCGGCCATTGGCTTGCAACATGTTCTGGATTTCATTTATACATCCTGGTTGCCTTTGTCTTTGACCACCTTGGAGGACACCTTGGAAGCTGCCGCTTACTTACAAGTACCCGAAGCAATCTGTTTATGCAGCCAATACTTGGTTAACAATCTCAATCTGGAGAACTGCTGTTTTTCAGCCAATATTGCAACAAAATTTTATCTTCCAGATGCTTTATCTGCAGCAGAAAAATATATTATCATCAAACTCTGGGAACTACTAGACCTGGATTTTGTGGGTCTGCTGGAACTGAATTTCCAGTCTTTGAAGGCAGTAGTAGAATCTCCTGATATACTTATGGTGAGAGAATCTAATTTGTTAGATCTATTATTAAAGTGGTTAGCATATGATAAATTGAGGCTCGTCCACACTACTAATCTTTTGGAACATGTAAGATATGGTCTCATTCCTGTGGAAGATCTGAGAAATATCTACACTCAGTCAGAAGTGCCTCTAGCCACTCCTACAAAATGCTTAATTAGAAAAGCAATAAACTATCATTCGCTTATTTATAAACAGCCTATCTTGCAGGATAAATACAGCACTTTGAGAAACCAGAAGACACGGATTATTCTGCTTGGAGGTATGATTGCACATGAAGGGCTGGTCACAGACGTGATGGCTTTTGATGTTTACAATCACAAGTGGCAAAATTTAACACAGTTACCAGATAGGATACAAAATCATTGTGTATGTACTATTGGAAACTTTCTATATGTGCTTGGTGGAGAAATCGAAGACATGCAAAGTGATCCTAAAAGTCCTATCTTGAAAGTGACAAATAAAGTCCATCGCTATGACCCAAGATTTAATAAATGGATACAAATTACTGGGATGCTGGAAAAAAGGTGTCAATTTTCTTGCTGTATCTTAGAAAATGGAATCATTGCAATTGGTGGACAAAGTGAAGATAAAAAATTGCACTCATCTGTTGAAGCCTATGACATTAGCAAAGACAGGTGGACAAAGCTTCATGATTTGCCATGCAAAGTACACGGCCATGCTGGTACTGTTTGTAAGAACACTATTTATATATCAGGAGGCAAATACATGAATCAAAATAACGCAAGTAAGGATATGTATGCTTTGAGTAATCTTGAAGTGGAATGGAGAAAACAAGCCCCAATGAGCATTGCTCGTTTTGGGCATCAGATGACCACAATCCGAGATTCGGTTTTTACATTTCTAGGTTTTTATGAACCATTCTCTGAGATTGAAAAATATGACCCTGACCAGAATCAATGGACTCGTTTAAGGCCATTGGTATATGATCGATATAGTTATGGTTTAGCATTAGTGGAAGAAACTGCCATTCTTATTGGAGGGAAGAAATGGCAAGACTCTCAAGAGATTCCAACTCGGGATGTTGTAGGTTATGATATTGATAATGACTGTTGGGAAGAAATCTGCAAAGCTCCTTTGCCTTGGTATGGATTGCAGTGCGGAGTGCTAGAACTTTCTGAATTTGTAGAAGGTAAAGACATTCAGCAGAGAAAGAGACCAAATGTTGAGGTTATGCCTCATTGAACTAGGAAAACAAGGATAATAGAAAGATACAACATGCGTTATTAGAGATTAAACAATTATATATATATATATAATTTATATATTATATATAATATAATATGCAATCTATATGGTTAAACATAGATATGTTACTGATTAAAACTGCAAGTTAGCATGTATGAAATTGTATTTTTGTTGCTAACAGAGAATGGGTGAATCTCAAAAATGTAATGTCAAGAATTCCACTATGCTCTAATAGGACCGGCCTGAAATAGGGACAACATTAATGTTTTATGACAAACAAGATGCAAACTTCTAATTTTGCATTTTTGTGTGGTTCTCATTTGCTAAACAATACTGGTTAATTCATAGGAATATAAAACAGCACTTCTCTCATCTTTATTTAGCTTCATGAAATGATCAAATAATTAAATATAATTGTAAGCAGTGGTGTGTTATCAGGGATTCTTAATTATCTTCTTATTTTATTTAAAGGTATAATTATTCTTTTTCTGATTTGCCATCTGTTCTTACTACGATCTAGTCTTATTCAAGTGGCTGCATAACATCAACAGATTCTCCGGCCTATACAACTCATTAGTTACATATATTAGCTGATCATTTAAAAAAAAAGCCATTTTTCAACTATTATTGAAATGCTAGATGAAATTGCATTGGAAAATGTAATTATAAACAGCATGTGAAAAAGCAAGTAAATTTTTCACATCCAAATATTCAGTTGTGCCCTCCATTGGTAAAATTTATGGAGCAAAAAGTCACAACTACAAATAAGTGTTGTTTGTTAAGCAAGGCAATAAGATAAATGCAGATACAGTCTGGACGTGTAGTTCTTGTACAGCTATTGGATCATGCTACTGGGAAAATATGTTAGATATACATTAATAAAAGCTGCCTATGCATATATTATATATGATTCACTTTTGACTTCAAATGGCATAAATAGCCATCTCCTCTATTACTGTTGGAGTAGGACTGTATTATTTTACATTTCTCTGTATGCCAGTGTGAAATCCGAGAGTAAATGAAGTTTATAATTATATTCAGTTTAAAACTTGGTGCATTAAATGTGCTTTTTAACCTGTAAGTTCACCTAATAAAATGTGCAGCAATGTAGCTTTTGTTAAAGAATCAGAACATTATTTCAAATTAGACAAATCATATAAAATGTTGTTGAATTTTTATTTATTATTTAGACTTATATACCGCTTAACAGTGCTTTACAGCACTCTCTAAGCAGTTTACACAGTCAGCATATTGCCCCCAACAATCTGGGTCCTCATTTTACCGAACCTGGAAGGATGGAAGGCTGTGTCGACCTTGAGCCAGTGAGAATCGAACCGCTGAACTTGATGGCTAATTTTGTCCTTGAAAGTCATCAAACTGTCTTTGCTAAGTTACCATGTAGGCAGAATAACTGTTGCATAGCAACAGGTTGTCATATACACTGCCTGACTGCTCCATCTTCAGAATCTTTTGGCATGCACTTGGTTTGTATGAGCCAGCAAGGTAACGATTTCTCAAGATGGCCAATTCTCAGTGCAGTGTCATGTTATACGGGTTTAAAGCTCTCTTATGCACTACATTATGTCCCATTTTCTACATGATGTGCATTTGAAATGTTAGCCTACATCTATAGCTGTCTGAAGATGTGGCTGATCACATTTTTCCAGATTATGCATATATACTGAGAAGTCATGAACGTTTTCAGTTTCTCAACAGACTTATCAAGAACCTAAGTACAGATCCTACAATAAGAGTAAATTGGTATAAATAAACAACTACAAGTAGCTTTCAAGCTACTTCCCAAACAAATATATTTTCTGTATCAAAGAAGCATAGAACATAAGATATAGAATTATGCCCACTACTTTTCCTGTTATACTCGGTCATTCATAACTGGAGGTCACTCTATTTGTAATAAATATGATAAAAAATGATTAATAAATATTGATCACAAACATATTTATAATACATGTCTCAGCAAAAACCTTCAATGTACCACATAAAATTAACGGTAATAATAGCAATATCTATTTGCTAACTTGATTCCTCATCTATGTGGAAGTTAGGTAGTAGCACATTAAAATTAGGCATTGAGACATTACAAGAAAAGTCCAGCAAGAGTTTAGAATAAACATTGGAAACAGAATTAATTTGAGATCAAGCATTTTTATGTGAGAAATATACAAAATATCACAAATTATAACAAGTCATGCAATCAATAACTGTTTATACAAACAGATTCTTCTAAGTGATATAAACAGGTCACTGGATCTGGAATTTTATACAATCTCAATGCATGGTTTTTCATTCCGAACTCAACTGAATAGATATGCACTTAAATAATTTGAAAAAGGCCACTCTCCTGAACAATTGTGCAAAGTCTGCAAAACATTTGCAATCCAAAATGCCTTTAAAAAGAAACAAACAACACTGCTCTTTATTTTGGTCCCAAGACCAGAATATAATAGTGCTCTTAAAAAATTTTAAAAATACATTCACTGAGCTGAACAGGCAAAAGCTGGAAGCAAGTTGAGAAAGAAAAGTACATTTTCTTTTTTCTTTTTAAAGAAAAGACTAACTTGTGTCTTATCGGTTTGTATTTCAGTTCCTCACACGTGGAGAAAGGAATCAAAAAGTCACATGGACATTTTTGCCGGGATAAAATTCAAAGTGCTGATAAAGGCAAAAATATACAAGTTGCTTTTTGCATCCCTAGCCAAGTACAGACTGATCTTCTCAAAAACATTTGGACTTTTGTGATGCTTTACATTAATATATTGGGAAATTGGCTATATTATAGCAAGAACAATTTTGTGATATGCATGTTCTGTAGAATGCAGGCACCACAGCCATATGGTTTTTCATAAAGCTGAACAAACACTGGCTTGACTGAAATATAATTGTGCAGTAGATGCTTCAAGCAGTCAATTAGAATATGGTAAAGAAATGTCATGACTCATTTTTTCCTCTTTCCAAATGGACAGCTGTACTTGCTGTTCAGCCCTGTGCTCTGTAAGCATTATTTTTCATCTCACATGACAGATGATGATAGATAGATAGATAGATAGATAGATAGATAGATAGATAGATAGATAGATAGATAGATAGATAGATAGA
>JANHFO010005867.1:65725-77010 GCA_032468095.1 Pareas carinatus | reverse complement strand
AGATAGATAGATAGATAGATAGACAGACAGACAGACAGACAGACAGACAGACAGACAGACAGACAGACAGACAGACATTTTCTATCTTAACAAAAAATTAAACCAGCTGTTTTACAGGTTTATTATTATTATTCACTGAATGAACTTCACTGTACTTCTCTCACTTTTCTCTCTATTGCATTTCTTATTGCTCCCTAAATGCACTTATGAATGTAGAATATGTCCCAGTCAGTTTTGTCTTAAAACAGAAAATAATAGGTCTTGTCAATTTTTTGGCCATTTCCGCCCTTTTACTCTGGTAGATGATCAGTGCTTAAGCAAGGATGGTGTGCGCATCCACATAAACAGAAGAATATAAAATAAACTGGAATTGACTCCTTTCACTTCTGAACTCTAATTACAATTTCAGGGCAAAATGTTCCCTTTGCTTTCCCATCTTAAAAGTAACTGAACGTGCTATAGTTCCAATTCCAGACCAAAGACAGGAATAACCATAGCAGATAAGTGGTTAAAAAAGGGGGGGAAGGAACTGAATATTATGCGTTAGTTCACACTCAAAAGGTATTTGCTACACCTATGCTGGAAAATCAAGGGAGAAGTGTAAATTAATATTTGGAAAAAACAAATTCATGACATCAGGAATAAATGGACCTACAAAAAATAAATATTGAACTTGATCAGATTTAACTAATCTTCCTTTGTTCTCTGCACCCTTAGTATCTTGGCCAATTTTTCATGGCACCTCCCAGCCCAATTATACCTAACAATTCCATTTAATAGGTAGTTAGAGCCAAATTTAAAATATCCCATGATGCCCCTGTGAGTTTTGCTATGGTGAGTTGGCTGGGGTGCCCTGTGGCACTACGACACACTGTTTGGAAAGCACAGGAGTAAACACATGAAATCAGTAGCAATTAAATTAGTGATAAATTATGTTCCAGTGATTTTAGGTTCTCATTAAAGGTTGCCTAAATTATCCTTCAGATACTTAAGAATTGAAATGAGTTAGAGCTCAAGAATAAGTAGATAATATTTCTCTACTAATGTTTAGAATTTCTTCAATGTTATATGCCATGTAATTTGCTACAGATTGATCTAGATTTGATTGCTCTAAAAAAATTAACAATTTAAGATATTTAAAATAATTCCTGAGGTTTACTTTAAAAATTTAGAAATTGATTTTATTGTGAATATTTATATCTTTTGAAACTGTTATCTTGAATTAAGTATAACTTTCCCCAAAACATGGGATGTGGATTAGCAAATAAAGGCCTTGTTAATAGTCAAGAGTTTTTGAAGTCTTTTCAAAGTTTAAAACATGGATTCAGCTGTTGTAATACTGAAATTTTTAAAAACAAATTAATGTTGGGATACTTTGGTTGGTAAAGCAACATTTACAGTGTAATAGTTTAAAAATCACCCAAGGGGCAATGATAGAGGTAAATCATAGTGCTCTGAAGACCTGTGCTAAAGTCAAAACAAAGTAAGCCCTTTATCCTTATTATTAATCTATGTTATAGATTGTCTGCTAATCAATCCCCCAAAACCTGGCAAAATGAAATTATTTTTTAATATTCAAGCTTAAAGTACATTTTATTCTTATTCCCTGACCTTTTCCCTTAAATGCAATCATAATCACAGCATTATGCTTCTTCTGTAATTTGTGAAAATATCTAAAATATCCCACTAAATATAAAAGTTTAATTGTCACACTGGCTAAAACAAAGGCTGCACTTTGAAAATGTAACTCGTTACAACAATTACATATTATTTAAACAGGAAATAGAATTAATCTTCGGTAGTTAAACACTGCTCTTATGCCAACTTTTTCTTGAGAAATCAATGTAATCCTTCAAAATATATAATCATTATTTTTTTAAAAAAAATGGTAAAGACAATGGACTTGATCCAAAGAAGCAACTTGAGAGATTCTGTTCCATTTAAAAAGTAAACTGACTTTTCAGCAGTGAAGTTTGTGTCAGCACCAACATCAAGCAAAATGCTTATCGTTCTATTCTATAAATGAACACTCCTTTGGATCATAGCCAGCATTTGTAAACATAAACATAAACTGAGCATCAGCAGCATAAAAAGGATATAAATTTTTATTCACACAATGACCATTCAATTGTACTTTACTCATGTCATAAACATTAAAATAGATGTCCTGAACGTGATATAAAAGCTACTCTTTTGAGTAAAAGTCTGGAGTGCCAAAAAGGGCTGAAAACAAAGTATTGATGTTTAAAATTATTATTATACATGTGTTTCAATATAGGAATGGGTATGTGCTAAAGAATCTAGAAGCACATCAATGTCATCAGAGTCATTTACCAGATCCTCTCCTGTATTGTTCTGAGAACTATCGAGGAAGAGATCAAGGTACATTTGTTTCCAGTCTTGAAAGTCTTTAGATGTCAAATCTGGATTATCTAGAAGTTTATCTATCATAGCTACTTCTTCTTCTCTGGCCTTGAAGAAACAAAAAAGATAAAAAGAAGGAAAAGCACACACATGTCTGAATATTTAGGACATCTTGTTCCTTAGAAACTTAATCTTGTAGTCATAATAACTGAGAAATAATTGACTTTAGTGGGAAGTTTTAATCATTACTTTATATTTAAGAATTTTCTATATCTTACAAAATAAATAAGTTGTATCAACAATACATTTGTTTCATTTTTGGTCTTCTAACTTGAATTGGTTTGTATATTAAAGAAACAGAGAAAATATAAATCAAAAGAACAGAAAAACATTTTGTGGCTTCAGAAATAAGTTATCAATAATAATTGAAGAAAAATCCTTGTTGGCTATGTATTTACATAGAAAATTTTCTTTTTTCATCTTACCTTTAAAGTGCTTTTCAGAATTCGCAATTGGTGCATTTTTTCATTGATTATTGGGTCACAACATCTTTTAATAAACGATTTCTTGAATTCCATTTTGGTAGATATGTGCCGATCTCCTAGAGGGGACAAACTAGCAAGCTCCAAAGATCGGTACAAATCTTGCAATGGATCTGCAGGTTTGTCTTCTAAAATTTCAGCTGTAAGACATGAAGAAAATAAACTCCATAGCTTTCAGATATCCATCTATATCACAGCTTTAATTAGGCCAGTATCTCTAGTCAAATGCTATCTTAGTAATTCAAAAGCACAAAACATTATTGCTTTGAAACCATTTCCTTATGAAAAAAATAAATTATGCTTAGATTTCATCATAGGGTCATCATAATAAAGTGCAGAAATTTGTTTCGTATAGAAGCATTTAGTATGTAGTAGGTGGAATATTTGTGTTCAGCAAAAGATATTCACATGATTTAGTCAAATTGATGCTAAGTTGCAAACTAATTTGTTCCATTAAAACCAATACAATGATTTGCCTGGGAAAAGTTTGAAATATTGACTCCTTTTTAAGGTTTCAAAAAGGGTACAGTTCTTAATATTTTAGGAAACAATGTTAAACAGTAATCTATACAGTGCTACAGTGCATTCAGTGGGGCTCTTAAGAGTTTAAAGTCAACTTTGTTGAGTGTTCAATATTAATGAGGGCACATACAGTGCTTTTCTATATGCTGAAACAGAATTGTAACTCTAAATATTTGTTTAATAATTAGACCCCAAATTCCAACTACAGCCACAAAAATGGAATCTAAGGGAATTTTTTTACAATGCTAGGCAAAATGTATATAAAGTTTATATACAGTCTGTCAAGACTTTATTTCTAATCTTGTACATTTCAAGACATCAAGAACAACCTCACCCTTTTAATATTAAAAAATGGAAAACTGAACATTTATGGTTTTTTAATCTCGTGGCATTGTGCATTCCCCTGAAACTATACAAGAGTCCAAAATGCTGATACCCTAGATATATTCCATCTCCCTTAAAAATCTACCCCCAATACTATAGCCATCTTTTTCCAACCTGGTGTCCTATTGAGTACAATGCTGTCATCAGAATTCATCATGATATGCTATGTAAGACTAAGAATTGGAAGGTAAAACATTTGAAACAGGGGTCCCCAACCCCCGATCTGTGGACTGGCACTGGGCCACAGCATGCTAGCAACCAGGCCACACAAACAAGCCAAGCCCCATTTACGGAATGCAAAACTATGCCCCCTCCGGTTGGGGGAAAAACTTTTCTCCATGGAACCGGTCCCTGGAGCGCAAATGGTTGGGAGACACGGATCTGGAAAGCACATTGTCAGGATAGTCTGATAGTCCTATTTAATCCTCAGAAATCCTCACCCTATAACATCCAAAGTTATTATTCATAAATGAATGCAATAAATATTAAAGCTGGAAATCCATTTCAATTTATTGCTGAATGCAATATATATTTCCATCTCTCTACCTGAAGAAATAGAAATGACTTGACCAACACGAACTGACTTCAAATGTAAATGAAACAATACAGGCATTCTTATTTTAATTGATTAATTTCCAAACCCTAAATTCCAATCCAACTGGAGCAGTGGAGAAAGGAAAAAAGAAAATAAAAAAGGAATAATAAAGAAATTAAGTCATTTATTTATTAATTTTGACTACTATTTTAAATAGTCAAAACTGCAATGGCATTACCATTATTTTTAATTAACTTGAAAAGCTCTTGAAAAGCTAGAATTTCATTGCCTTGCTTTTAGTCCATGGATAAATATTTTTATCGCCAACTTTCATCTGTCTTTCTCTACTTAACTGAATATTTCCTCAGATCATTTTCTATTTATCTTGTGACTTTCTGGTTTTCTATCACAGTATACTCTATGTTCATTTTTGGGAAGGATAATACTCATGCAGTGTAGAAGCTTTCCATTTAAATAAGCTTTTCTGACCATATAGTGTATTCCGTTAAATCTGTTACTATGGTACTACAATATTAGAGTTTAGAATTTAGAGTTTATTAAAGGGACCCAGGGCGGTGTACAGCCAATAAAAACCATACAAAATACAACAATATAAAACGCAATTAAAACAAAATATTATAAATGGCTGAGAAATTTAAAAAAGACCAAAAGGTAAAACCAATTTGAATCCAAATTGCAAATTTAAAATACAAAAATAAAAATNNNNCTGAGAAATTTAAAAAAGACCAAAAGGTAAAACCAATTTGAATCCAAATTGCAAATTTAAAATACAAAAATAAAAATTTCGCAGGGGGTGTGTGTGACTAGGCCAAACCGGCCTGAATAAAAAGGTATTTTGACGGCATGGCGGAAAGCACGGAGGTCAGAGATAGTTTGAATCTCAGGGGGGAGGTCATTCCAGAGGGTGGGAGCTGCCACACAGAAAGCTCACCCCCTGGGGGTCGTCAGCCGACATTGTCTGGCTGACGGCACCCTGAGGAGGGCCTTTCTGTGGGAGCATACAGGTCGGTGGGAGGTATTTGCTGGTAGAACGCGGTCCTGTGTTGCCATACAGTGCTTTTTGCCCTATTAATGTTTCATTATAAATATCCGAAAATATGCCTAAACTTTCAACAATAGGTCACATGGAAATTATGTGGCTATATTCAAATTTTCATTAATCTACAAGACTTCTGTATGCAAGCTTGTTATAAGACTTATAAAGACAACATTGTCCAGCATTTTTATATTTCTGGAAAACACTGAGGGCATGAGGGTATTTTTAACTCATTAAATTTGTCGAGCTTTCAAGTGTTACAGAACCATCTATAAATAACAACTAATGCCTGCAGAAAGCTTTTAAGGACTTTTCTTTCTTTCAGTGGATGTATTTAACAAAGTCACACATGAATACATGATTTCTTGAATATTCTTCCAAATGTTTAGTATTGTTTCAACAATAAACATGTCAGGTTTTTAGTTTTTTATAAATGCTTGCAGCTTTCTCAGAAATAAACCTATGCTAAATATAATCACAGAAGTCTCACTTGCTGCATTTCCCCCCCGCTTTTTTGAAAAACTATGTAAATGTTGATTTAGGTATTAACACTAATATTTTAGCCTACAGTAAACCACAGCAATAGATATAGTCTTCTTTAAATGACTTACTGCCAGTCTCTAAACTTTCCCCAGTTCTTTCAAATTCACTTTTTTTTCTTTATCTAATTCAGTGGTCACCGAACTTTTGGACCCCAGGGACCACTAAATTCATAATTTTAAATTCCACAGACCACTAATATAATTTTTTAAAAAATACATACATTTGTAAAATATCAGAGAACTTCCATTATATTAATATAAAAGGCACCTATTTAATATAACAAAATTAAAAAACCTTATTTAATCATAACAAAATCTTTAAAGATTGTTTAATTGCAGCAAAATTATTAAAGCTAGTTTAATTATTATAAAATAATTTAAGTATTATACATTTTTAGTGTGATATTTGTTCCTGCTTCAGAGAGAGAGAGAGACAGAGAGTGAAAGAGAGAGAATGAGAGAGACAGAGACACACAGAGAGAAAGAGACACACACAGAGAAAGAGAGACAGACACACATACAGAAAAACCCTACCCCCCTTTTAGGGCTGGTCGGGCTACGGTTCCATCGTCCGCAGTCGGGCAGAGGTATAGCGGAACGGGCAGGAAGTGGTGGCCGGAGCAGGAGGCAGCCTCAGTGAGCGAGCTGGCAGAAGGGAGGGGCTGGCAAGGGAGGAGCGAGCAAACAGGCAGACAAGCAGGCAGGCGGACGAAGCTGGTGTGCAGCGGGGCTGCAGCCGAAGCTGCCCCCGCAGCCCTGAACTTTGTACCTCCGCCATACTCCAGCGAACTGCACTCTGGCAGGCCATGGTCTCCCACCACCGCTTAATATTAATTGATATTATAAATTAGTTCAAGACTGAGCCCCTGTGGACCACACAATTTTTGCCATGGACCATCAGTGGTCCGCAGCACATGGGTTGGCGACCTCTGATCTAATTTATCTGTCACTTCAGCCCAGACTTATATAATCAGAAAGCTACTTGCACAAAAACGTTTTAAGCAGATCAATATTCTACAAAATCTGAAACAGCAGGGAGCTCACATGCTAAAATTTTTGTAATAAACTGATCACACTGTTATAGTATATACTTCATTTTTTTTCTATATTTAAAAATGATATAAAATTAGTTATTAGTTAGGCTTGGGGCTGAGGTTGGACAGGTAGGTGAATACAGCTGTATTTAGCCACTCAAATTTAATCTCCTAGCAAAATTAGGGGAAAAAATCATAATTTTCCATTGTAAAACTACAAAATAATAATACAAATACTACAGTTTCTATCACATTTACAAAGATTTTAGAATCACATATAGACTTGGTGGATCCAATCTAGACTTTTAAAGATAAAACTTTCAACTAAAGTTGGACTTTATTGGTCATAACAAAATTTGAAATGAGTAAGAAATATTCCATATTCTCAAACCTGAGGATATAAATATATTGATTTGATATTAAATTGTAAATCCCTGGCTGCCTAACCCATAGTATACAGTCCTTAAAAATTATTCAGCTGAAGTTTCAAAGTAAATGACTTAAGGCCAGACTTGAGCAGTTGCATTTTTGTCTGCCAAGACACATTTCAATTTGCACAACATAAGATCTTGATCACATCAGTACAGAGAAACAGCCAATGATCTTACCTGAATGTCAAGAGGCAGCCATTAACAAAAAATGCAGAGAATAATAATACAATTAAAATTTATGTCAAATTAGCAGAAGACTAATATGTTTCTAGAGAATGTGCCCTAGACTTAGCACATTTGTCAAAGCATTTTAAACAACATATTTAAGGTCATGAGAGGATTGGGTGAGGAGGTTGCATTAAAAAAATAATCACCTTATGACAAAAAGACTAAAATGTGTAGCTTTTTAATGAATGTTGAGGGCAGATTTCAGATTAATTAGCAGGGTGTTTTTTTTAATTTCTGAGATCAAATAAAGATTTTATTGACTTTTTTATAGTACATCATCCGAGATGCCTGGTAGACAAAGGTGCAATATATAATAAATAATATAAGAAAATGTTTTTGGATAGATGGCCTTTGACAGATAGTCACAATTTAAACGTAAATCACTGCTGCCTAAAACAAATATCCAGCGCAGGATAAAGAACATACATGTTTTTTTCTCAGATCAGAAATGTACTTTAGATGCTGTAATACATGGAATCCTCAATTTACAGCAGTTCATTTAATGACCACTCAAAGTTACAATGGCAGTGGAAAAAGTGACATAATTGTTTTCCACACTTACAACCATGCCAACATTCCTAAGGCCAGGTGATCAAAATTCAGAGATAGCTAGCATGTATTCATGACGGTTGCAGTGTCCCGGGATCATGTGATCACCTTTTGCGACATTCTGCAAAAGCCAGATTCTCTTAACAACCATGTTACTAATTGAACAACTCCAGTGATTCATTTAACGACTGTGGCACGAAAGGTAATAAAATGAGGTGAAACTCACTTAGCAGATGTTTCAGGTAGCAACAGAAATTTTGAGTTCAATAGCTGTAAGTTGAGGACCATCTGTATTGTTTGCATATTTGGACGTTGCTTTTTTGCTCTGCATTCAAGAATAGTTGCCTTAATTGAACAGCTGAGCTCAACTTCTCTGAAGAGGATCTTATTTTCACTTACTTACTCAATGAACGAGACATTTTATCAATATGACATCTACATATATGATTCAAACATGAATAATTCTCTTTCTATAAGGTTAAAAAATCTGCACATCAGTCTTCATATTTTTACTAAACATACTAAATAAACTAATAGTACAATATGTAATTATTGAATATATATTGAATATAATTAAATATATAAAAGTGCTGAATGACTCAGCACAACTTTTTATTGTGTACCAACACAGGTCATATACTGCTTCTATATTACTAGCATGAAGCTAGGTTTCTGAAGTATGTTACGCAGATGTTCGCAGATGCTCCTGGAAAGCATACGTAAGCAACTTAACAGCATGCATATTCTTGTAAGATAGATATGTTGGGACACAATTAACAAGGTCAACAGGTGATAATAATCAGCAGGCAATAATCCTTCAAAACCAAAACTATACTTTCTTTGTTTTGCATCAATGAGTCCAAGACCTTATTGCTTTTATAGAAATGATTGGGGCAACTTGTTGGAGATTCTATGTATAAACATTTTCCTAAGATTTTCCACACTGACCTTTCATCAAAGTTATACCGGAATTGTGCAAAAATACCTTGAGAAAATATATCGGTTATGTTTTAAAAATCAATTTCTTTTTAAAGCTGGTATAAGAATTACATCAAGAAAATTCTGAATCATTGTATGATACCCTGACTCATCTAGAAAGCGACAATACAAAAATACATATTAATTTGCTTCCAAGATATAGTTATGAAGTGGTTTAAAATATCCTTTCTCCTTTGTAAAAACTGTTTTATCTCCCAAATAGTATAATACAAATTTCGTTACTGCCAATACAGAGAAATTGGACAAAGGTAGATGCATTTAATGTAACTGATTGCTCAAGTCACTAATTTTGGAGGGGAAAATGCCTATTCTAAAATTTTAATACATTTTGATATCACTATGATATCATTTCTGCTTTTGACAGTGTAGCAAATGAGCCATCATTCAAAACCAAAATGGCAAGCTATATATTTTAAGTTCTAATTTCAAATTTTACCTTCCTGATCTTTTTTCCATTTCTATTCAATGATTCTATTCTATTCAATTTAATAATTGATGATAAAGGTCCATGCCATTTTAGTGATAAATTGTTCAAACTACAAAATCATTATACACTAGGCAGTGATTCATAGAATCCGAATAAGGTATTTCAATGGAAATTTTATACAAAGAATTAACATTTGTTTTTGCACAGCAAAAGGCAGCAATAAATTAGAACAGAAAGTGGTTCCTTACAATACATATTAATTAAATAAAAACTGTGTGTGTGCAACTTCATTCAATCAACCACTAATGAATTTCACATTCCAACTAAGACTGAAATTGGAGTTGGAAAAATTTGGTTTCCAGGGAATCTATTTTTGCAAAAATGGGACCCATACTTAAGTCTCAAATGGATCATGTCTAAATGCGATCAATTTGTTTCTGTTTTAAATACCATGGAATTAATCATTTATTTTGATAAAACTATACATTACATTTTTGTTCATAAAAACTAATAGAAGCTGATGTTTAGCTGACCTAAACCAGTCTACTAAGTTTGCATGTAAACTACAGGCATTGTAATAAAGTTACTACTGGTTTGTCTACAGAACACAGACTTTTAAAATGCACATTAACCTGCTAGAATTTTCTTACATTTGTTAAGCAAATGTTCCATATGGATTCGCTTATGAAAAGAAATAACAATTCACTGTTCTATAGAAAGTGAAATATTATATAAATAACTATATATTTTATTGGTATCAGCATAATGTAATACTGTACATGGACCTGACAGAAATAAAACATTTCAAAATACATTTTAGAATTTTCTGTCCATAGTATTGTACAAAATATCAAGAATTAGCATTGACATTACAGAATATCTTCAGCCAAAAAGAGAGGAAAAGCCCCAACATCCAATCACAGAGTTACAGGCAAACAATGATTCATAGAATACTGCGTACAATAATGCTAGACCATTCTCCAGCCTTGTACATTTCAGATGTGTTGAACGTCAACTAACATAATTTCTAGTCAGTATGGTACTTGCACAAACTGGCTATGGCTAATAGAGTTTGGAATCCAATATATTTGGAGGAGAATAGATAGGGAATCTTTTGATAAACACATCTTAAACCCTTAAACAGGCATTTAGATAAAAGTTTGCCTGCAAAACCATTTCATACTAATTCTTAGCTAAATTAGAGCATATTTCATATAGATGATGCAAAGTAGCACCACGTGCATTAAAGTTCTACAGTGTAAGGCGATATAAAAATTACCTGCAGTTTGTAATATTTTATGAACCTTCATAAATAGGAATTTGTGCATCATTTGTAAACTGATTCAGACTCTGTTGCAATCCTAAACAACCTTATTTGAAAACAAGAGCTAAGCAAGAAGTAACAGTGATAGGCCTGTCTATTTATAATTGGATCTACTCCAATCTTAACTTTTTAAATTGAAATGTGCACATGTATAGCACTAGTATCTGTAAATTTCCTTCTTCAAGCTCATCTGTTTCTCAATTTTGCCTTAGAAGAAAATCTATGAGAATAGAGTGCAGGAAGGAATCTCTTAGCAAAGCAACTATGCAACCTACCTTCCTTCCTTCCTTCCTTCCTTCCTTCCTTCCTTCCTTCCTTCCTTCCTTCCTTCCTTCCTTCCTTCCTTC